>JACSYO010002154.1:5000-37500 GCA_016806645.1 Ophiodon elongatus
TTAATTCCTATGATTTAATTACGCAAAATGCTTTTCCCGTTCTCAGAAGAAGTGGCGTCACGCTGAAAACAAAAAACAAAAACAACTCATCTCTGACCGATTCATGATCTCTGCCGGCGTTACGTTACGTTACGTGAAGACGTTCTTTTAAAAAAAAAAAAAAAAAAAAAAAAAAAAAAAAACAACGAGTTCATTGAGTTGAAGTCAGTTTAGACCCCGAACACTTGCAGAGACTACATCGTCCTGCGGTGAGGGTAAACTATGTGGGACGGGTGATGTTTGAGAAGCTTCTGTGTAGGAGGGCATCTGCAGCACGTCGGGGGAGTCTTTTCTCATAATTATAGATTTTACTGAAACATCTGAATGTCATGTTTTAGCAGCAGCCAGTGAAACGCTTCGCAGAGCCGAATGCGGAGGCGGGGAAACTAATCGATAGCAGAGGTCACGCTGTGACGACGCCGAAATTACAAGGCTTTCCACCGGTTTTCCATTAAATTCGCTTTGATGACCTCGAATTGCTCTTCTCCTCCGATTTTAGTCACGTTGTGTTTTTTTTTTTTTTTTTTTTTTTTTTTTTGCCACGCTGGCTTCAGCTGCAGTTCGGCTGAAGATCATCTGATGCAGTGAATCCGTTAACCAGGTTGGAAAGAACATTCTGCTGGAAACTCATTCCAGCATGCATATGTTCTCTGCGTGTATCTAAATCCCAGGATATGAAATCCCATCAGAGCGGGAAACAACGCATGGTCCAACAATCAAATTGAATTATTAATAATGTCTACAGCAGAGGAGCCATAATTACATTTTTTATTTATTTATTTATTTTTTACTTCTGGTTCAACACCCAAATAAAACGTAATTTTTTTTTTATTCAGCAGAGAAGAAACTTAAGTGTTGATATTTGTGCGGTTCGTGGCCGATGTCATAATCCAAACCAAACTGTAGCCGGGCTGTAAATGTGGGACGGTATAAACTCCCGTAGTGATGTGTATCAGCTGCAGGTCCTAAAACCAGGAAATGAGTCAGCTTTTTTCCCCGGTCCCTTTGTCTCAAAATCAATGGGTTTTTGTTTTTTTAAATGGGCTTTGGTTTGATGCCTGATATAAAGTCTGGTGTTAATAATAATGAAAACTTTTTTTTTTTTCAGGCCGCAACATCTAGTTCTGGGTCTTAAACTTGCATTTTCTCTACTGACCAGCAGGGGGCGACGTCTCCGGTTGCAGAAAGAAGTCAGATTGTATAGAAGTCTATAGAAAATGACTCCACTTCTCTTTTGATTTATTCCCTCGGTAAACATGAGTTTATGGTCTCCGTCACTAGTTTCAAGTCTCCTTCAATACAACATGATGTTCATTTAGTAAATTATGGTCACATTTATATTAAAATAGATAATAAAGCAGGGTATGCTTTTTTTTGGTCTTACAACTTTAACTCTTTCACAGTGTGTTTTCAACTCATAAAAGTTATGTATGTGATAGTAAGTTTCTTTTTTTTTTAATGGGCTTTAGTTTGATGCCTGATATAAAGTCTGCTGTTAACACAAAGAACGTCCCAAACTCTGATACGTTTCTTTAAAAGTTGAGGTTTGGATTCTCCAAACAGAAAAAGGGCTATAAAACAAGACATCCCTAAGGAAACAGCTGCTACCCAGCCAGCTGCTCTGAAGGGTATTTAACAATTGATTTTTGGCTTTTCTTCAGTTAAGATTCACCCCGATGGTGTATTTTTTGAAACTTGGCGACAGTGTGGTTAAGTGTAACCTGCAGTTCCTCTAATGGTCACTAGATGGCAGCTCCAACAAAACTCTCAATAATGAAGTTAAAAAGGAAAAACCACAAACGTTTCTCAAGAAATTTCACTTCTACTGTGGAGATTATGAAAATGATCGTTTCATTAAAAGAGATATTAGGGTTGAAATTGAAGTGAGTCTCCCTTTGTACACGGATCTGTCCACCATATTTGCCTCAACAAGGATTTTCTGGCTTCAGTAACTGACTAATGGGGCTTTTCCATTGGCACTTGGCCTGACCGGCCTCCAAGCAGATTGTGGCGACGTCTCGCCAACCGCGGCCAAAACTCAACTCGTGTCTGTGCAGGAGACCAGCGAGGAAGACTTTCTCAGTACTTTGGTGATTTCTAACTGAATCTTAGTGGTTTGAAGTTATGTTTCTTTCCTGCGTCCCCGTTTTTTACTTTCAGATATTATTTTACCGTTTCGCTGTCAGCTGTATAAAGCGGAATTTGCGGCTTCATAATAAAAGCTTTTAAATAACGAATAATAACAGTAAAAAGGGGGACTTTTTTACGGTGCTGTTGTAGTATTCAGCAAGACTAGTGGTGTAGCGGGAAGTGAACGGGTTAGGACTCACAGGGATATTGCTATGATGGATTACGATAGGAGGGACATGGTCCCTTTAAGAGCACTGTCGTAACCGTGGTAACGCAACGTTGTTTTGAGGTTAAAGGAGAAGGGATGTCAGAAAAAATAGCAGCGAATGTAGCAGAGTTAGTGATTCCACTTGCCATCACTGGCCGTTATTTGCAATTACTACTGTTATTACTAATCCATACCATTTATATATTATTTCCTGTTATTTTTGTCTGTCATTTACAATGTATTATCATTAGTTTCCCACTGGGACTAGCGTGTTGGGTGGCGTTAGCGCCCTCTGCTGGGCCCCTGCAGACTTGGGCGGTGCGCCCCGTATATCGTTACCAGTCTGCTGTACGCTGTCTCCGTGGTAGGTTGATCTGTAATAAGCTCCGTAACATTGTGCTAGCTTAAAAATGAATCTGTGTGGAGTAACTTTCTAACAAACAGCTAGCTAAAATAATGGTTTCTATTACTTTGGCAGTTCCCGGAGCTCGTTGCCACGAGGTGGGCTGTGAGAACGTTATATTACCAGCTTGCTGTCTCCGTGAATAAACGGCCGGTTGGAGCCAAACCGTGATCAAGTGTGCCTGGATTAACACACAACGCAAGAGAGAGAGTACACAACTGCTACACGAGGAATTTATAAGCAAGGAAATCCACCGTTTTACAGACGCTCCTTTGACCACTAGTCCAACCTTGGTGATAAAGACCTTCAAGTGGATAGCCCTTCTGTTTTGAGTCAAACCAAGCCAGCACACCAATGGTGCTAAAGACTTTACATCCCATCAGAAACCAGAGGGAGCCTCCTATCACCTGCTTGATTATCAATACCACCAACCGCCCATTTCTCCTTCTACTTATTCAAAACCAACCAGAACTAAACGATCACTTCCTGTGTGGCCCGTAGGAATTAGCAGCCAAAGTTTGGAACGACTAATGAACTGATTAAAAAGTTTCAAAACAGAAACAGAAATAAATATGTAAACTCCCTCGTGGTTTAAAAGCAGGTGGAGGAGTTCAGTTTTAGAGGAGGAAGTATCGGTCAGAGAAGGCCACCCCTCAGAGGTGCCTTCAGTCTAAATGCAGGGCAAACTGGGTAACCCACTTGGTAAGAATTCCCATCAGCCTTTTCTTCTTTTTTAGAACGAGTCGGTGCTCCACATCGGATCACAGAAATGCAAATGCACCTCTTTGATCCATAAAAGCTGCACAGAGAGAAGGTCTTTTAATAAACAAGAAGCTTCTAAAAAAAAAAAAAAAGAAAAAAAGAAGAAGATTCAGTAAAAGTTAAATAAATCTACTTCCGAGTCGACATGATGGAACTTTTTCCCAGTGAAGTTTCACCAGGATGTCCAGTTGCACTTTGTATTTGTATTATTTATTTCAGTGAAGCTGTGGACACTTGATGATATAACACAACTTCACATGAAAAGGACAATGTCAAATAGCCCCTCATTCAACACTACTCGTGAGCTGGTTAACAGGAACAGTGTCTTCATATCATCGTCAGTATGAGGTGGTATTGCATATTTAAAGTAGTATTCATGATCCTTTTAGGGAAGCGTTACAACCACAGAGTGTGTATAAGAATGGACTTAGTCACTGTGACCTCACCCATCTTGGTTTCTGCACTTTTTTGGAACCATAAGTGACGCAAAAATACTTTTGTTCAATACAACCAAACACTTAAGACTTTTTTCCACGAAAAAAAATTCCGAATAACTTTTATGAGCTGAAAACACACTGTGAAGGAGTTAAAGTTGTAAGACAAAAAAAGCATCCCCTGCTTTATGATCTATTTTAATATAAATGTGACCATAATTTACTAAATGAACATCATGCTGTATTGAAGGAGACTTGAAACTAGAGATTGAGACCATAAACTCATGTTTACAATGTTTACTGAGGGAATAAATCAAGAGAGAAGTAGAGTCATTTTCTATAGACTTCTATACAACCAGAGGAGTCGCCCCCTGGTGGTCAGGAGAGAGAATGCAGCTTTAACACATGAAGCTTTGACTTCTATACAACCAGAGGAGTCGCCCCCTGGTGGTCAGGAGAGAGAATGCAGCTTTAACACATGAAGCTTTGACTTCTATACAACCAGAGGAGTCGCCCCCTGGTGGTCAGGAGAGAGAATGCAGCTTTAACACATGAAGCTTTGACTTCTATACAACCAGAGGAGTCGCCCCCTAGTGGTCAGTAGAGAAAATGCAAGTTTAAGACCCAGAACTAGATGTTGCCGCCTGAAAAAAAAGTTTTAATTATTATTAACAGCAGACTTTATATCCGCCATCAAACCAAAGCCCACTTAAAAAACAAAAACCCATTGATTTTGAGACAAAGGGACCGGGGAAAAAAGCTGACTCATTTCCTGGTTTTAGGACCTGCAGCCCTCTACTGACACATATCACTACAGTAGAAAAGTAGTCAAGTTTAAGGCCCTTCCGCATTGGTTTCACTTTTCAGACCTGGAGGTTGCCGCCGGATTAGAACAAGCTGAAGTCCGATATTCTCTCTTTTAGCTCTGTTTTTGGTCTCCACCATCTCCTAAGTGAAATATCTGTATCTCCAGCTGCTCAATGCTGCACTATGTTCACCAGCTGGTCTCTAACTGTGTCTGTGGGCCGGGCAGATAAACAACGAGCTGAAACTCACTACAGAGCTCTGTAAAGCTGAATCCCGTTGTCATTTAAAAAAAAAAAAAAATCATAAAAATATTGAATATAGCTGCTTTAAAAAGGAAAAGATGCCATTTAAAAAAAAATGTTGTTGGCCTGAAACTCAATGGTTTACTTCCTGTTGCTTAACATTATAAAACATGTGTTGGATTTGAAAGCTCTGGAGGTTTTTCCTCCAGAAAGTGAACATTTCATCCCGATAATCACGTTTAAGCCGTCTGCTCAGAGCGGACGTGTCGGACTACAGAGTCTTACTTTGTCTTCTTTGAGACAACGGGGATGACGGGCCTCAGGGAGATTACATTGGCCCAAACCCAATCTCCACACCGCGGGAGCGCGGCGAAAAGTTTAGTTCTGTCCCACTTTCAAATCATCGAGTGCTTGAGGGCTCGCTCGCCAGACATTTTGAGCCCTTTATGAAACCCTTTCCGTAAATCTGCATTTCTGCAGACTTTACCCAATGGGATTACCCACAATTCATAGCAATGCGACGGGGGGTTACCAGTGGAAAGCGTGGAGACGTAAAAAAGAAAAGAAAAAGAAAAGGTAAACAAAGAGGACGACACGTGGGTGTTCAGCCTGGTAAATTACATTTACTCAGACACATTCAAGATTAAAGATGGAACATAAAAACACATTTATTTATTATAAACTATACCACACAGATTTATTCATCAAACATTTCGTTTCGTTATTGAAGCCGTTTTGACAAAAAAACTAGTAAACAGATTATTTTAATGACGTCTCATCTTGTGAGGAAAAGAGCCTGGAAGACGTTCGAAGCGGGGAGTAAAAAGTATAAAATAAATGCCCGCAATTGTACGTATTACTTTTGACGTCGTCATGGTAACGGGATATGTTGCAGCAAAGTGCTGTCCCGTTCGTATTTACCGACTGACGATAATTATGTCAGTGATATATCGTAAATTATATGTATGGACATAACCTCGATAGTTTTTCCATTATTGAGTTATTGTACAATATATATTTATGACCTTGATTATTCTTACGTTATCGGCATATTGTCAGTACATGGACACGACCGTAATCATTTTTTTGTTATGGACTTAACGCACAAAAAAATGGACATGACATTCATAATTCTTCCACTGTTAAATTATCATATGATTTATAGCTGTGACCTCGATCATTTCTACATTATTGACTTATCTCACAATATATGAACATGACCTCAGTAATTTTTACGTTATAAAATTTTCGTACGACATATAGACATAACCTCAATCATTTTACGTTCCTGACTTATTGTACGATAAATGGATATGCCCTCGATCATTTTGGCTGACCTTGATATTGCCCATTGGGTTTACAAAAGAATGTTAACAACATTTTTGCCAAGATGCCAGAATAAACAGCACAGATTTCCCTAACATTAAGAGACTTGGGCATTGTTATTTTTTATATATTTACTAATATATATATATATTTACTAATATATATATATATTTACTAATATATATATATATATATAAATATATATTTACATATATATATTTAATATATATATATTTATATATACATTATATATATATATATATATATATATATATATATATATATATATATATAGAGTCCCATGTCTGAATCATCTTAAGAATTAGGCTAAAAGTTCATTGCTCTTTGAAGAGGGTGTACTTGCATTATTATGCTATTGCATTATCATTATATCAAAGTCATAAAACGGGGTAAAGGATAAGAGCTATTGATGTGTTGATTGACAGTGAGATAGACCAATCGATTCGTCTGCAAGCACAACTTAAAAAGTGAGCGGGACGCCTGTGTTCTTTGACGTCTCCTTTATACCGATGTCTATTCTTACGGACTCTCTCTATTTCCAGTAGTTCATTTCTGTATCAAATCGATATCCACTTCGGTGCATTCCCACACACCACAGGCCCGGAGGAGGAGGAGCTGACGCCTTCCGATCTGAGAGAAAGTGTAAAAAAACGAGCAACACCTCCGTCCTGCAGGACGGGCAGCGTGGGAGGGCACAAAGCTGAGCATCTATCTAACAATATAAAAAAAGATGGCAACAACCGATTTCAACGTATGCTTTCATGACATCAGCTTTTAGTGAAAAGGGAGGCGTGTAGCTCCCGAGCCTCCGGGCAGAGCGCCGGGCTTTTTACATCGTGGCCAAATGCTGGAACTACAACTTCCAGGTCCGTCACGTGACGCCATTGGTCCCAAAATGACTTTTTCCACATAGACGTATATGGGGAAAAAGATAATTTCTTTAGAGGTGAATCAACTTCCCAGTACGAACATTTGTGTAGCACATATTTAAACGATCAGATGATAGAATTTGTAAAATGCACTATTAGCCGAATGCAGAGTAGTTTTCTTTCATCCGTTCCTGTGAATGAGCGTGAGAACGAGGCTGGGAGGCGGGGCTTGAGAACAACACTGAGAGGCGGGGCTTGAGAACAAGGCTGGGAGGCGGGGCTTGAGAACAACACTGAGAGGCGGGGCTTGAGAACAAGGCTGGGAGGCGGGGCTTGAGAACGAGGCTGGTAGGCGGGGCTTGAGAACGAGGCTGGGAGGCAGGGCTTGAGAATGAGGCTGGGAGGCGGGGCTTGAGAACAAGGCTGGGAGGCGGGGCTTGAGAACAACGCTGAGAGGCGGGGCTTGAGAACAAGGCTGGGAGGCGGGGCTTGAGAACGAGGCTGGGAGGCGGGGCTTGAGAACGAGGCTGGGAGGCGGGGCTTGAGAACGAGGCTGGGAGGCGGGGCTTGACTCATGGGCCTGTCGATGAGGAAGATTGCCGGGAGATCGGGGTAATTTTGAACTCGATAGTCATGAGCCACTGAGCAACTTTCGTGGGAATGAACGGGGCGCCGCCTCCAGGGCCGTATCCAGTTCTCTTCATACATCCATGTCCATGGTAGCTCGTAAGCACCGCCCACTTTTCAACAAGCCAATCAAATGCAAAGGATTTGTTTCAAATCCCTCACGTGACCGTACGCCGGTCAAATACTCCGCTTCACCGGCGATTCTTCGCTGCACGGTAGCTAATGACGCTTTAACTTCCGTTTGACAGCCACTTAAAGTAAAAACACTAATTGTAGTTAAATAAAACCTTCGTCTTCATCACCGAGGAAAGTAGTGTAGTGCATAACTTCTGCTGTGACTTAGAATTGCTCTGCAAGTAGACTTTAATGTAAACAATAAAGCTGTCTGGAAAGAATTAAATCAATCTAGACTGAAATTTGGAAATTGGTAAGCAGCGATGATTTGCAGTAAATGGGCTGAAAACACTGGTGAAAGCTACAATTATTGTCTCCATATCGAACACAAAGATCAAACTGTGTCTTTTCCCACTGCATGAAACAGTAATCCGAGACTTTTCAACCTAATTTAACCGCCTTCCATAACCATGACGCTCCGCCTCGAGAAAAAACCCCACATAATACGCCCGATGACTATGCATGACCCCTCGCTGACCCCGTATTAATGCTGCAGCAATATTTTTTGGGACACGAAGAAGAGCCCTGTAGGGAGGGGGATTTCCCGCCGCTTAAATCTGGAGCAGTGAGGGGATTATTCCTCGGAGAGGAGGAGATGAAGAGATGAAGAGATGAAGAGACGAGAGGGTGAAGGGGAGGATAAGCTGCTGAGACAGAGGGGGTGGGTGGGGGGGAGGAGGGGGGAGGAGAGGGGGGGGGGGGTTGTCCTGGTTTGGGTGGGGTCTGTCTGAGTCTGTATTCGCTCTCTGGGAAAAGCTTCCTTATCCATGGTTTGGTTTCACCAATGCAGGGTTAGGTTAGGTTAGGTTAGGTTAGGTTAGGTTAGGTTAGTTACCCCAGGGGCATCTCAAATAGCCCGGTCACTAACATGCATCCATGCATCATGACTCAGGGCTGCACAGTAAGGAGTGCCTGCTTACTTAGGGTACATAAAATGCCACATGGGCGAGTAAATCTAGCAACTAAACTTTCCCGATGAAAAACAATAAATCACAACGTTTTTTTTTTTGGGGTGGGTGGGGGGGGGTCTTTTTCAAAAGATGATGGAAGGAGCGAAGGAGTGAGCCATCTCGCTTCCTTCTCATCTCCGTCCAGAGGTGGAGATGAGAAATGAATACTCCCGAGTTCAACCCAGTGAAATGCAGCGACAAGCAAAAAGTTATATGACCTCCATGAAGTGGCAACTGTGTTTCTGTTTGAGGTCTTCACGACATGGTTCGTCCACCAGAGAGCAACGAGAGGCTCCACGTGCTGTCTAACACCCGGCCTTCATCAATATCAGGAATCCCTCATTTTTACTTTAAAGTCAAATGTGTTTTAATTTCTCTTTCTTTAAGAAATAACATTTATTGAAACACTTGAAATGACGACGGCACTTGTAGGTGACAAGGTTGTAAAAATGTAAACCACCTTTCATTTGTACCTCTTTACTCCCTTAACGCCCTTCCTCGTTTCATTTAGTGCAACTTCAGCCTTTAATCTTTATTTTCACCGTTTATTTCACGTTCTGCCTCCACTCAACCATGTAACACACCTCTAGGATATGTTACATTTTTTACCTCTGGTGGGTGTGTGAGCTCTAATCTGTCAGAGTTATGCCGAGTCGTGTTACGACCATAACGTGAGAGACAACCTGGTCCAGGTGTTTAGAGACGATTCGGTACGGCCTTTCATCGGGGCCCTCGTTGAATTGTCGGAGGCAAAAATAAATAAGTAAATGATGAACTTCACATCTTCGTGTGCATGTCTGGATGCACCGACTGATTGATTAATGGCATTAAAGATTCGTATTTGTTTCGTTCTTTATCTCTGCGGGGGGGAACGCAGAACCTCCAGGGGGGGACACGGGTATCGTCGTAGGGGACGCACGAGTCTAGAAGGAGGACGAAAAACAAAAGCTTCCTCAATGCAATCCGCCCTGAGCTCGTTACAGTAACAAGCTCGCATTCCCCACAACCCTCCTTTCTCTTTGTTTCTGTTTTGCAAAAAAGAAAAAGCACATCCGAGCTTCCCACGCCGCTGGCAGCACCGCGACAGCACCGCCACGGCTTTGGTTTCACAACGGAGGTGAAGAGACGGATGGAAGGAGGGGAGGGGTAAACCAGACAGAGGATGATGGGAGGAGGTCTTTTGATATGACGCCCAGAGGGACAGGGATCAGGCAAGAGATGGGGGAGGGGGGAGTGTGAGGGGAGGGGGGGGGGGGCTTTGGGATGAACAGGAATAGCGGCGTGACGAAGTCCCTTTGCCCACTCACTTCTTCCCCTCGGGGAGCGACACGCGGGCTCCTCTGAAGCTGACAAGACTTTAATTAGAACAACATCAAGCCTTCAAGAGCAGAGCTGAGGAGGACGAGGAGGAGGAGGAGGAGGAGGAAGGAAGCAGAAGAAAGAAAGTCCTCGCCAACCACCAAGTCTGTCTCGTGGCATCGCATGTCGGAGGAATCCTTTTTTTTCGTGACAAGACACGAAGCACAATAACCGGATATTGTGTTCTGGCTTACGAGCCAAATTTCAGGATACAAGAACTCATGCGACGCCGGGATAATCCGTGAAAATCCTCTGCAGAGGGATATCGCTCAACAAAAGTTTGAGCTGGAGACGACCAGCAAGATAAGCTGAACCATCATCTAAACACCAAACGGCTCCAAACCACCAGCGAGGATGAACCGATCAGACCAGGAGGCGTCCTCCGGTGTCTGAAAACCTGCATTCTCTCTCCTGACCAGCAGGGGGCGACTCCTCTGGTTGTATAGAAGTCAAAGCTTCATGTGTTAAAGCTGCATTCTCTCTCCTGACCACCAGGGGGCGACTCCTCTGGTTGTATAGAAGTCTATAGAAAATGACTCTACTTCTCTCTTGATTTATTCCCTCAGTAAACATTGTAAACATGAGTTTATGTCTCAATCTCTAGTTTCAAGTCTTCTTCAATACAGCATGATGTTCATTTAGTAAATTATGGTCCATCTAGAGTCAAATAGAAAATAAAGCGTAGTGTGCTTTAGGCGTCATTACGTCTCTCTTCCGCATTCCAAAAATGGACGATGGCCGTAATCCAAGATGGCGACGATGTAATCGCTGAAATCGAGGCTTCAAAACACCAGTCCACAAACCAATGAGTGACATCACAATGACTACGTCCACTTCTTATATACAATCTATGGATCAGACATAGAAATGTTAATTTTTTTTTAGACTCGAGACTTGACTTAAACCTTTTCTCGAATAATTAGTGACTTGACATGGACTTGTCTGAGTAGGACTTGTCTCAAATAACTTGACCCTTGACTTTGTACTCGCCCTCTCAGATTTGAGACTCGACTCGTACTTGGAAGACGACTTGGACTTTCTCTCTTGAGATTTGATTCAACTAGTCCCGACTAACCCCGAGACTTGGGTTTGGGACCGGCTCTCTCAGATGTCAGGGTCGTGACCTCGTCTCAAATAACTTGGAATGTGGAGAAAATAAAAAAAAAAAAAAAAAAAAAAAAAAAAAAAACTCTACAGTGCAGATGAAACCAGTCCAGGGTAAGATGGCTTCCTCTCAGAGAAAGAAAGCAGTAAAAGTATGCAAAGTATGTCAGAAATGTAGCGAAGCCTGTGAGAGCGACTCGGCCGGATTATGTCTCTTCAGGAGGTTTTCGGGAGGTTTTCGGGATCACGTTCCCCTCTGCTGCTGCTGCTGCTGCTGCTGCTGCTGCTGAAGTTTATTTAATCTTCACATACGCTGGAGCAGCGTGGATGTCCCGGTTCTGTTCAGTCAGCGCTCGCTCCGAAAACAGGCGACGCGCGAGGCTCCACAACGAGAGCCGCGCTCGCGCGCCGGCTGGCGACGAGACGAGTGCGTAACGCAGCGTTGTTCGGGCTCGTCGGTGCGTGCGACTTGTGAGTTCTGACACCCGAGCCGGCTGCGCATCAGCTCTTAACGCCACGTTATGTCATTTACATGGGTGGCGATTTCTCTTCTTCAGCCATTGTAAGTTATCGGGGAAAGTTTTTTCTAATTTCTGTTCCCTTCGACTATCAAGTTTCCTACATTGTTTGAAAAAGACAAAGTGGATTTCCTTGAAACCACAGCACACCTTCGATAGGGAATTATTTCCCTAGCCGAGTACTTCTTACTTTCCTACATCATTTTTAATAATATCCATGAAGTGACCTCTCCTCATCTGCACCCTGAAAATACTGAACTTCAAATGCAGTTTTTTCCCCCTAACAGCAGCTCTCTGGAAGTATGATGCATCTTTTCACGATGGAAAAATCTGTTGATCTTTTTAATGATTAATCTTTTCGGCTATTAAAAAAAGTGCAATAGATTTGCAGAGCCCACCTTTTAGAATACCTTGGCAAAACAAAATTACAATAATCCGAAAACAGAGAAAAAGGCACTTCTAACCCAGAGGCTCCCTGAGAGGAAATCGAGGTTTAAGTTGTTCTCCTCGGCTTTGAGGCGGAAACCTGCCACTGTGTGGAAAAGACTGTTATTACGCAATATTACCACCATCATTATCTCTTCTGATCAGCACACTCGTTAAGTGGATCTAATTTCAGCACTTCAGAGTCTGAGGCGGGCTGGGATTCCTGCTCACCGGATTTAATGGAGTCAGTAAAAAACACACACACACACACACACACACACACACACACACACACACACACACACACACACACACACACACACACACACACACACACACACACACACTGCATCTATCAGACCAGAGGAATTCACTGTGTGTGAATGTTTGTGTTTCTGCCCTCACCCCAGATACCAAACGCTGTGTGTGTGTGTGTGTGTGTGTGTGTGTGTGTGTGTGTGTGTGTATATGTATATGTGTATATGTGTGTGTGTGTGTGTGTGTGTGTGTGTGTGTGTGTGTGTGTGTGTGTGTGCGCGCGCTCTATCAATACTTCCTGGTAATTCTCAGCCTCCCACTCTTGCCTCTAACTCGTGGCCGTCGACACTGGGGAGGTCAAAGGTCACCAGAGCCAAAAGATGAAAATGAACACGCTGTTCTTCTGTCGACCGGGGTTCCCCCTCCCGACTCAGCGTTTCCTCACAGAGAAAACCTGAAGTGAAGTCACCGACTGTTTCAGGAGGATGGGTGGTGCCAACAACGAGCAGGATCCAGACGGGCTTCACCCTCGTGAGCAGCCCTCAGGTCAAACACACACACACACACACACACACACACATGTATAAAAAATTTAAAAAAAGACAACTTCCTCTCCGTTTGACCTGCGGCGGCTCTGCAGCGGGTTTGATCCGTTCAGAAGAAGAGGTCAAACTGGAATCAGGTCACCAGTCTGACTGGATCAGTCATCAAAGCCTCACAGCGGTCTGGAGAGTCTGGCTGCTGTGCGAACGCCGACGCCCTTGAAATATATCCGACTGACTCGCTCCGAACGCCAAGGCGGACCCGAGAGCCTCCAGACGGACCCGCCGGCACTCAGGAAGTGAGCCGCGGCTCCGGAGACGGGGCGATTATCCCGAGACAATTTACAGCCAGCGCCCGGAGGGACACGCCTCTTTTTTTTGGGGAGGGGAGGGGAGGGGGGGTTTATTCCTATTCCTGGGAAAACACTATAAAACCAAAATAAAGCCACCAAGAGGGTTAATGGGTTAAATATTCTGATGTTTGGAGAAAGGTGAAAAAGGCAAGATATGATTGGATATGGGAAATATTTGTATTGGTATCTTGTTTTAGGTAAAAAATAAATAAATAAATAAAAAAGAAATAGTTGAAAGCCATTTTAGGACTTTTCTAAAAAGATTTCAGGGGCTACGTTTGAAGTCTGGACACCAAAAAATATCAAAAAAAAATCTTCTATGGAGGAAGGAAATGCATCAGTCAGACCTCAGAAAATCACACAAAGTTTATTAAATGTTTTCTCACCCGAAGCAACGGATTGATTTGAAATATTTGATATTTGATATGTAGAAATCCTCAATTACACGAACAGGTTTAAGTCCAACTTTGAACTTTGACGTTCCTTCTCGAGTCACTGATCCAGTTATTCCTCTCCTCAACGGTTTCCTGATTCGAGTCGCTATGACGATGCTTTCGAGAGCTTATTTACTTGAGTTTAACATCACAACTGCATTATTGTTTGTGTCTGCATGAAATCATTTCTCTCTGGATGTGAAGCCGCGTCACGTCATCGTAAAAGAATAACTCGTTTAATTTAATACCCGACGGAGAAGATCATGGATGAGGAACTTTCTTGGTTTATTTATATTTCAGCAGCTTTATTCGCTGTTTATTTTATTTATTTTTTATTTATTTATTTAAAAAAAAAAAAAAAAGGTGCTGCTGTTGTTTTTGAGCTGTTTTGAATGTTTGCCTTGGTGTGGCTACTTGTTGTTTTGTTGCTATCGTCATTAGATGTTTTATTGTTGTTGATTTATTGTTTTATTTTGGAGTTCGCTTGTTTTTTTGTAAAAGGTTTTGACTTTGTTAGCCGTGATTTATGTTTTCTTGTTGTTTTTTCGTTAATTTTTTTTGCTTGTTATTATTATTTTCATTAGCAGTTTTATTGTTGTTGATTAATTGATTATTTTTTGTTGTTGTTTTGGTTGGAGTTTGATTTTATTTTTTGATTTTATTTATTTTCTCTGGATTTGAATTACATATTTAAACTTACATTGCGATGCAGAGTCTTTGTACGGGAACAGCTGTTTCCACTTTGGTAACTAACGGGGTTTCCAGGTAAATAAATGAATTCCCTTTAATTCGGTTACTCCCCCCACCCTCTCTCTAAACCTGCGCTCCGGCCCGGCTGGAGTGTGACTCGGGCCGCGTGTTCGATCCCAGCTCACCCCGGGCTCAGGAGGGGAGCGTCGCCTCGTGTCGGGGCAAACGCCTGCTGAAGGCAAAACAAAACAGAACAAAACAAAACAGAACAAAACAAAACAAAACAAAACAGAACCGAACCCGGCGACAGCGCTGAGGCGTGGCAGGAGGTGGCACGGTGGCATTCCCCTCTGCAGCGGACGCCCGTCTGAGGAACAAGCAGGTGTGCATGCCATTCCTTATACGGCAGCTCGAGGAGGAGCGAGGTCGCCGGGCCCCGCTTGTGTTGCTGCCGCAGCACAAAAGAGACGGAGGACGCCTCTCTGTCGCGGCTCAGAGGATCAGCGGGTTCAGAGCTTACGTAACACACTTTTTTTTTCCTTTCCTCCTCACGCGAGCAACTACAAAAGCTGCATTATTTAGACACGAAGCACTGCGGCGGCGAGAAGCGGCGCTCGGGACCGCGAAGGTTTCTGGGTCGGGTGGTAGGAGCGAGACCGGGGGCTCGATGCCGTTCCGCCATCGGGAGGTGTCCGCCCAGCTGCAGCAGGCGGGGAGGGGCGGCTTCAACACAATGCTTTGGAGTTAAAGGTCAATGACTACGTTTACATGCAACAAGTATTCCGGGTTTTGCCCTCACTTGCCCTGAAAAAGACAATAATCTTAATAAGCTGCATACATATTAGGAATAATAGTGGAATATTAGGAATAATAGTGGAATATTAGTGGAATATTAGGAATAATAGTGGAATATTAGTGGAATATTAGGAATAATAGTGGAATAATAGTGGCCTATTAGTGGAATATTAGTAATAATAGTGGAATATTAGGAATAATAGTGGGATATTAGTAATAATAGTGGAATATTAGGAATAATAGTGGAATATTAGTGGAATATTAGGAATAATAGTGGAATATTAGGAATAATAGTGGCCTATTAGTGGAATATTAGTAATAATAGTGGAATATTAGGAATAATAGTGGGATATTAGTAATAATAGTGGAATATTAGTGGAATATTAGGAATAATAGTGGAATATTAGGAATAATAGTGGAATATTAGCGCGCCTGTAAACATAGTCCACACGTGGCAACTTCTGTTCGTTAGTTGCGAAATCGAGGAACTCGAGGCTTCAGGCCGACGGGTGTCGTCACGGCGACCACGTCCTCTTCTTCACTACGAGCTGCGGAAGCTCTGCTGGTTGTTTACTTGCTCTTATATCCGAATTAAAAATATTTAAATCACCCTGGAGGTTTGGCCACAATCATTTCACTTCTTTCGGTCGTTGGTTGATTTACGGTTTCTTGTTCATCGCTGCTTGATCAATGCATTGTAGAAGATGTGGATGGGAGGAAGTAGATGGATGGCACTGGGAGCACTGGGAGCACTGGGAGGAAGATACAACCCTCTTCAGGATCCTGGCTTTCTTCATGAGAGTGGCTTCCTCGCTTTGCGAATCTCAACACCAACGATTAGGATGATATGATCCACACAAGGATGCAATCATTTTTGTTTTTTTTATGAATTTCTTTCTCCCGGACACTGTAACTTTGTGCCCCAGGTGCTATTCATAGTGTCCACGTGACCCGTAACTAACCCAAAAAAGTTGCTGCAACAAACCTAGGACTCGAGGACACGAGATGTTTTGTAGCGTTTGTATCTCAAACTCATTAATGCAGAGTACCCTTAAGAAATTAAAAAAAAAAAAACTAGCATACTCTATTATAAATTCTGGGCATCTACTAAATACGATGTGAAGCAAAACAATTAGAATATCGACCGATTAATCCGCTTTTTGCCGCTCCAAACTATCGTCATCAGACCAGCCTCCACTACACAGCGCCGGGTGCACAGTACACACCAGAGGAAACATGAAGGTGTAGCCAGACACAAATTGAAGGAAGTTGAGCAGAATAAAAACACACCATCCACACAAAGCGAAGAAAGAAAACCCCACAGAAGCTGAAGCGGGCGTCCTGTGTGAAACACGTGCTGCACAAAACGCGGTCCGGACGTGGGCGGGATGTGAACCGCGTGTCAGAAACTCACCGGCACACAAACAAAGAGCACCGGGGGCCCGAGCACATCTGTCTTCCTGCGCCGGGAAATATCATTTAATGAGTGGAGGGAAGAAAGATAAGAGCGGGAGAATTACTCATCGCTCCAGCAGTGATGGCGCACATGCCGAAGGTCTTGTGCAACACACGCACACGCGCACACACACACACACACACACACACACACACACCATTAATCCAACGTTCATCGCGATCACGTTTTTTTTGGGCATCATGAACATCGTCAACCGAGATATTGACTCTTAAAATGACGCTTGTAATCAAAATCAAGCGCTCCCCAGAGCCACGGCGCGCCACCATGGGGCCGATGGAGACGCTTTGACTTCCCTTTTTTTTTTTTTTTTTTTTTTTTATTTTGCACCGTTGATTAGCAAGAACGTGCAACGTGACGGTGAAAGCAACGCTGCGTTGATTTATTCTTGAGCAACAAAATGTTGCCGCACTTTGAGTTTGCTCTGAGGAAGCAGTGCTCTGTTTATTTAAATGCAAAAGTTTAATAAAAAAAATCCCTAAAAATCCACAAATAAATCGAGATAAATCTCAATGTTGATGAAAGTAATCGGGATGGTAATTTTGGAATATGAACGTGCGCTCCTCTTGGCAGCAGAGGGGAAATACTAAGTACATTTACTCACGTAGTATACAATTCTCAGGTACTTATACTTTGAGTGTTTCCATTTTATGCTGCTGTATATAAACATTGGAACCACTACATTTACTTGCCAACATCAGTGACAAGTTATTATATTATAGAAGAATTTATTAACGCAAAATATGAATTAGAACTTATAGATTATGATGGATTTTAATGGATCGAGCCACCTGTTAGTATAAAAAACAAAAGTTGAAATTGGCCAACGCCATGTAATAATATCATTTATATGAATCTGAAAAGGGCCGGTCTGAATATTGATGACTTTTGCTCATATGTTAAAGAATTAGGGATGCACCGATCATTAAACTCGTCACAAAACTGAAACTAACAACATAATGTGACGCCGTGAACAAGAAGCGGCTCAGAAACTTTACTCTAATCCGACTCATCGGGAGGATGAAACACGTAAATGAGGGGCGATGTTAAAAAGGGGGGCAGGTGAGAGTGACCTTCGCTCTAAAGGCTCTCGTGGTAAATTCAGCGTAATCCATCGGTACGGCGGTCGTGTTGCTCTGCAGAACACGAACATCGGTTTTCATTCAAAACTTAATTCAGATCCTCTGACAGGGAGACCTCCTTCAGTGGAGACTCTGAGAGGAGTAACGCGTCGGGTTGAGCCCAGTGCGCTCACGCCAGACGCTACGTCACTCCGTCACTCCATCTCTCCGTCACTCCATCTCTCCATCACTCCATCTCTCCGTCGCTCCATTGCTCCATCTCTCCATTTCTCCATTGCTCCATCTCTCCATCTCTACATTGCTCCATCACTCCTGTCTCCATCTCTCCATGTCTCCATCTCTCCATGTCTCCATTGCTCCATCTCTCCATGTCTCCATTGCTCCATCTCTCCATCACTCCATTGCTCCATCACTCCATGTCTCCATCACTCCTGTCTCCATGTCTCCATCTCTCCATCTCTCCCCGTGTCTGTGTGTTGGCCGTCCTCCTCTCGGCGGTGTATTTATAGCCGAAGCCGGAGAGGAAGGAAGCCGAGCGTCCAAACATCCTGCGCGTATCTCGCTCTCGAAGCTCACGCATGATTTCACTTCAGTGATCCCAGCAGCCCCCCCCCCCCTCCCTCCCTCCCTCCCCCCCTCCTCACACTCCCCCTCCCCCTCATCCCCCCCTCCCTCCCTCCTCCTCCCACCTGACCCCCAGGGCCAAAAACGGCTCTTTTATTTTGGAGTGTAATTGAGCGTCAGTGATGTCCATAAAAAACAAAAAGGTGGTTGTTTGGAGATTTACCCAGAGTTCCTCTGTGCTCTGGGGGAGGCGGTCGTCTGTCCTGATAACAGACAACGTTTTTACTGACTGGTTTGAATTTCTTTCTGGAAGGAAAAAAAAAGGAGCAATAGATTTGTTTGGACAAGGAAAAACTAGAGCACAAGTACTTAAATCATAGTGTATTTTCTTTAGACGGTTATCATATTACTTCACTTATACTGCACTTTTTCATATTTTCTATTTTTGTTGTATTCTTATTTTTATATTCAGAATTTTTTTTACTTTTCATCTGGGACGCATTTCTGTCTTTGTGCTACTGCGACACCTGACTTTCTCTACAGGGGATCATTAAATGTTTATTATAACTAGTTTTTTTTTTTTTTTTAAACTGTAAAATGTACATATCTAACTAATTAAATGTTTGATTCCTTACCAAAAATGTTGTGCTTAGGTTTTGTTAATATATCGTTACTCATCCAAGTTATCCATTTTTTTTGTTTTACTTTCAATATAAAAATCAGCTTTTAAAAATTCAGGATTGGTTGGAAATTATGTCAACAATCCTGGAGGAACAACGAGATCAACAGGTGAGAGGTGTTGCATCTTAAAGGTCTCACACCGAACTCACACTCGACCTTTTCTGTGTTTTTTTGTGATAATTAAATCTTTCCCATCTTGTGTGCCAGGCCTCCCCCCCCCCTCTCCCCCCCCCTCTCCTCCCCCCTCCCCCTGCAGAGGAGGATGACCTCAGAGGAAGTGGCGCTCTCGGTCTCAGCTTCAGACACTCGATGACGACACGGCAACAGAACAAATGGATTCACAGACGAAATTGCTTTTTGCCGCTCCATCGCAGCTCTGATCGGCTCCCGGCTCAATGGGAAGGAAAATTAAAAAAAAAAAAAAAATCCAAAAAAAAAAAAAAATCAAACAGTGCTTCAGAGTGGAGTTTTTTTTGTGTTAAAAACACAGTCTCTGCTCTGTGGAGCAAAACTCCATTTTCCTTTTAATACAAAAGCCCTCAAACGGCCGGGAGGCACCGAGGAACGCTGCTGTGTGTGATTGGCCGGGAGGCTGTCGTTAACGGTAACCGGTGCACAGACGCCACCTGAAGGCCTCATTGCATTGAATGTGACGATGCCAGATGGGTCCAATAAAGTCTGAACAATGTCGGATTTTTGCAGTGAATGTCTGGTGAGTCACAGCACTTAAATATGAGAGAGACCAGGCGCCAACCTCCGGTTCTGCCGAGTGAAGTCAACGAGGAAGTGTCTTTAAACTTGCATTCTCTCTCCTGACCACCAGGGGGCGACTCCTCTGGTTGTATAGAAGTCTATGGGAAAATGACTCTACTTCTCTCTTGATTTATTCCCTCAGTAAACATTGTAAACATGAGTTTATGTCTCAATCTCTAGTTTCAAGTCTTCTTCAATACAGCATGATGTTCATTTAGTAAATTATGGTCCATTTAGTCAAACAGACCATAAAGCAGGGGATGCTTTAGGGCGGGGCTTACTGTGATTGACAGGTCGCTGACGCAACCAGGGCCGTATACGGCGTCGCTACATCACTCCTTCGTATTCCAAATATGGTAACTTCCGTTCATCGGTTGCAAAACAACAACAACAACAACAACAACAACAACAACAACAACAACAAGGCGACGGCCGTAATCCAAGTTGGTGACATCGCTGAACTCGAGGCTTCAAAACATCGGTCCACAAACCGACGGGTGACGTCACGACGACTACGTCCTCTTCTTATGTACAGTCTGTGAGTGAGACTTACAGTATCTGTTGTCTACAGCCGAGTTACAAATAATAAATAACACGGTCTCAGATTGGCGGCATTTTGACTCACGGGAACCATCAGATCCAAGAACAAGTAAAGTAGCGTCCACATGACGGATTTGGATTGAACCTTCTTTCTGTATCAGAAAAGCACCGTTGTTTGATACCCTGCCCTCTCTAGCTTTGGGATTTACTGTATATAAAAATACAGTAAATATACACTGTATAATAAATATCCTCCCAATGGTTTAACTGCTGATAATTCACCTTTCACCAGGTAGTAATATGCAGATGTGTGAGGACAGACGGACCTTTTTCTACCATTGATTATTAAACTAGATTATTGTACAGCGGCTTGTGTTTAAATTGAATTAAAAGCTGCTGGTTTGATACATTTGGCTTTTGTGTATAATGACACACAGAAAATAGCTTTAGGAAGAAAAAGCATATATATATATATATATATATATATACCACATATATATATATATATATATATATATATATATATATATATATATACACACACACACACACACACACACACACACACACACATACATATATATATATATATATATATATACACACATATACCACACACACACACACACACATATATATATATATATATATATATATATATATATATATATATATATATATATATATATATATATATATATACACATACACATACACATACACACACACACACACACACATATATATATATATATATATATATATATATATATATATATATATATCAGTGCCCAAACTACTGCTGACACCAGTATGAAAAAAAAGGTCTCGAACACTTCCTGGTCCCAGTTTGTTTACTGTATGCCGGTTGGATGAGTTAACTCTATTAGTGGCTTCAGAGCACGCGAGTTCTTGTCGTCCAGCAAAGCTTCACGAACATATTCTCAGAATGTGTCTGCACACATGTTGAATATCATCAATGTCACAAAAATAGTTATTATTCAGATTTCGTACGAAAGAGAATGTTTTCCTCCTGAATGTGCCAATTCTTCAGGTTTACCGAAGGGCATCCTTCCGTTTCGTGACTCGACCACATCACGCACGACACGGACACGCAGCGTCCAACCAGCTGCACACACAGGGCTGTTTCTTGCTACACAGGTAACCGAGCATCAGGAAAAAAAAACCCAAAAAAAACAACCTAGGGTTCAGATGCTCAGATGCATCAATTATAAACATAGAAGCGAAACTTACAGTGTGACAAATCTCAGCTGCGGCTAATTTGGTTAGCAGGCAGCGGAGATGCATCCTTCAGGACAACATCCATTTAAATAAAATAAAAAAAGCAATTATACGTCGTCGTGCAACTACACGTCGCTGACAGTATCCAATGCATGCACTGGATCCACGTGGGCCCGTGCTTTAATTCGGCATGACAATGATCTGCG
Organism: Ophiodon elongatus; assembly: GCA_016806645.1. Classification (NCBI taxonomy): domain Eukaryota; kingdom Metazoa; phylum Chordata; class Actinopteri; order Perciformes; family Hexagrammidae; genus Ophiodon; species Ophiodon elongatus. The sequence goes on from JACSYO010002154.1 coordinate 27,014, forward strand.
AAGCAGAACCGTCTGTCAACAAAACTTTACGTGTCAGACAGAATGTGCGTCACACGGCGAGTAGCGCCGCATCCATAAAAGTACAAATCTTACACAAGAAACGTGTTCTTTGCTGGGTAACACCAACGCCGAATTAAATAATGGACCTTTCCCACTCAGAATAAGTTGTGTGTGTTACTTTCCCGGGGGCTTGTATTTGCCGATAAGCGATGAAACACTAAATTCCCTGATTTGTGAATGCGGTTCGGTGCACGGTTCTGACCGCTCGGGGACCCACGCTTAGCTTAGCAGGCAAAACAATGGACACCTGAGTGACTCGGGGGGGGGTGTTCTCACCTGCAGCTCGGCCCTCTCGACCTCCCAGTGCGCCCTGTCCACCTCGAAGCGGGCCCACTCGTGCTGGAGAAAGTGTAAGATCCCCGGGATGTTGTACTGAGCCCTGGCCCCCTCTCCGCCCCCGACGTCGCTCGTCTGCGGGGCTTTGATGTTCCCACCGCCGGGCGAGCTGCCGCCGCCGCCGCCGCCACCGCTGTTGAAGAAGACCCCGGGGCCCGCCTGCTCGTCCATGGCCGGACCGGGGCTTGCGTTGGCTTCTGGTTCGGTCCCGGAGCACTCAATATATCCTCCTGAAGGAAACCTGATCCATCTACAGTCCGCTCTTTGCACGCCACCACCGAGAACTCCTGTCTGAACCAGCTGTCAGATGAGGAGACGACAGTCGAGCGGCCGGGATCGACGCGAACGCAGGACTTCCGGGTTTGGAATTTCAAAATAAAACCAGAATTAGAATCAGACTCGTTTATTGGCCAAAGTACGTTGCACATACAAGGAATTTGACGAGGTGAAAGGTGCATAACAATAAACATAGATATAGAATTAAAACATTTTTTTTTTTTTAAATTTAAAAATTTAAAAATTTAAAAATTAAAACATTTAAAGATTTAAAAAATAAAAACAATAAACATAGACATAGAATAAAACAATAAAGCAATAAAACAATAAAACAATAAATACAAAAATATATATATACATAGACATATAATAAAACAATAAAATAATAAAAAACAATAAACATAGACATAGAATAAAACAATAAAATAATAATAATAATAAAAACAATAAACATCGGTATAGAATAAAACAATACAAATAATAAACCATAAACATAGACGTAGAATAAAACAATTAAACAATAAAAATAATAGAAACAATAAAACAATAAAAATAATAAAAACAATAAACATAGACATAAAATAAAAAACTTTAACACAAGTATATATTATAAAATAAAAGTGGCAAATGTATTTTAATGAGAAAAGAAAAGATGTGCAAGCGTGTTGAAGGAAATTGTCCTGGAGATGTAAGAGTCAGAGTCAGTGGGGGTCCCGGGCTTTGTTACATGTGCAGCTAAGTACTGTAAATAATACAGTAGCCTACAATGATATAAGTTATACCAACACGTACCAATGTAGAAATAATTATCATGTGTACCATGTTTCATTTATTAAAAAATGTCACACACACACACACACACACACACACACACACACACACACACACACAACTTGACTGCCAAATTCCAAAAAATCTTACACCAAATTTGAAATTAATTTTTTCTTTAATGGTTTAATAATTGTATCGCCATTTTACAATGACTCATTCATTCACAAGTCACATGTTGGTTAGCAATTTCAGATTATTAAAAAAAAGCAGAAAAAAGTGGCAAATTGTCAAAAATACTTAGCGATTAATACTTCAACCCCACTTCATTGATCACATGAAATAATTTCAGTATTAAATATATCTATTGTGTGATAGGCCATGTCAAACATTTACCTCTAGTTAAAACTTCAATAAGTAGGCAAACTTTTATTTTGAAGGCACGATCATTTCATTACCGGTATCACAATGGCTAACTGAAAATCACTTGACACACCTGAGCAGTGACATCAACACCCTTAGCCCCGCCCACTATCGTACATATTCTCACGCCATTGGCTGATCGGTTGAATGGCAAGCAAATGGTCCAATCGGAGAAGAGTTTGAGGTGCGCCTCTAAACCAGCGTTACTACGTTTTGTTGAAGCAAATTCAAACTCATGTAACTCATTGCAAATGTAAATTTTTGATTAATTTTTGCATTTATTTATTCATGTGCTTAGTTATAGCTTCAGAGTTTAAATGAATAAAAAAAAGACATTTAGTTAAAAAACAAAAACAACATTACATAATGTGTTGTTTTATTTATTTGGCGTAAGTATCTTTTCTTCAAAGGTGAATAACACAGATATGATGGTTTATAGTGGGACTTGCCATGCTGCCTTATTAACTTAGCAACATTATAATGCTGTCCGGAAGACGCAGTGACCCTTTTTTAGAGCTTTTATTCGCCTTCCTTCTTTTATTGGTTCTTTGTAAGCTACAATAAGAAACACTGCAAAAAGGAAACTACAAAGAGGCCCATTTACAATGTTTATTATGTCATGTTTGGAAAAAGGGATCTATATTTAGGCCCGTGCTCTTACTTATAGGCGAAGTGACATTTTCAATGCAGCGTCTTTTCACAGTGTGGTAGTAGTAGTACTTTTGAATAGGCAGTGGTGAGTGGTGCTCAGACCCAGCGGTGTGTGCGTGTGTACGTGTGTGTGTGTGTGTGTGTGTGTGTGCGCGTGCGTTTGTGTGTGCGTGTGTCTGTGCGTGATTAAACCCCGCGGATGGTTCCCGCAGTGTGTCCCGCGGCCATGCGCTAATCAGCTGATGCGCCACAGCCGCGCGTCTCCTCCCTATTTAACTCCTGCCCGGGTCAGACCACACGTTCAACCAGCTCCGTCACTCCGTGCTGCCGCTCCCCTCCGTCACACGCACGCATATACGCAGGCGCGCGTGCATCCACGCACGCACACGCACGCACAAGGGTTCTCCCACACACGCACACACCCACACGCAGACACAAACACAAACACAAACACAAACACACGCAGCATGCCTCCGTTTGACAAAACCCAGGTGCAGAACAAACCGTTCAAACAGAGGAAGAGCTTCGGTAAATGTTTTAAACTCGAGATTAATGTGAGAACTCGACTGGAAAAACTTTTTAAAAAAAGAAAAAAAAAAAAAAATCTGTTTTCTTTTTTTCTTTGTGTGCAGCTATAAGGAAACAAGAAGTGGCGGGGATCAGGTCGAAGTTCCCCAACAAAATCCCGGTAAGTCTGCGGTGAAACTCCCTCATAATGATGTTTTTTATTTATTTGCATGTGTCCTTTACTTTCCGCATGATGCTCGCAGGTCATCATCGAGCGGTACGAGAGGGAGAAGTATCTTCCTCCTCTGGATAAAACCAAGTTTCTGGTGCCGCACGAGCTCACCATGACTCAGTTTGTCACCATCATCAGGTAAAGTTCACCTCTAGTTGTCTCAACGCTTATTATAAGAGGTCAATGACGTCTGACTTCAGATTGGGAGATGCGTGTTTTAAATGATCGAGACTATTGGGATTCTGACTATTTGCTGGCGCGGAGCCGCGATAGAGACCATGTGATGTAAACTTTAAATATGTTAATGACGTGGAGGAGCAAAGTGCTGCTGATTGTTTTTAACTGTCGCTTAACGTGATGATGATTTGCTTGATTTTAAAAGTGTTTTAAAGGACAGAAAATGGAGGGAGAAAATGCCTGAAAATAAATTCCTTAAACCCCTCCTTTGTTCAACCAAACGCTCCGAGACTCAAACAATATTTAGTTTATTCGTATTGTTATAAGACAACAAAAAAAGCACAAATCTGCACAATTTGGGAGCTGGACTATCAGAATTTTTGCGGGTTTTTTTATTTAAAAAAATGAATCGATTTAATAAGTTTGGCTAGTTTTATTGTTTCACCTCTAGAATAATTTGTGTGAAAAATGTATTTTCTAACTTTTAAAGGAGGGAAAGTCTTGAACAAGGATGTTTTTGTTTTTTTGTCTGATTTTTGTGGAAAAAAAATCAAGGCTCCTAATTCACAAAAGTTTAATGCTACTTTGTGAAAAAGTGAACTAAAAGATCTCTTGGAGTCTATTTTCTATAAATATCTATCTATCTATCTATCTAATCAAACTTCACTGAAAGTCTTCAGTTCCTGAGAAGCTTCTTGTTGGTCATGGTTACTCAGCAGAAACAGAGTCGTCATTTTAAGTCCTAAAATCATTGAAACAAGTCGAACAGCCAGTTGGACCAGACTCAACAAATCAACATGTTTTTTTTTTTTTTAAAGATCATTTCTTTGGACTCTAAATGCAACGGTCTTGTTTTCATGTCGAGTAGAACTTCTTTCTGTCTCACGTGGTGATTTGTTCCAGTCACTTGAGATTTCTCCTCATCTGTGTTGAAAGGAAAGCTCTGATGCTATAACATGGGGGAACATTGCACATTAACATATTTAACTTGATGTCACATATCTTTTATTTTAATAGAAGTTGGGTTCTTTGTATGCGAGCACACGTCTCTCAAATGTCCCTTTTTTTTTTTTTTTTATTTTTTTTTTTTTTAAATTCACTTAAGAACTGTTTCTTATCTCCAGTATGCAGATGGGAGTTTTATTTAAAAAGGTTGTGAGGCGTTTGTTTTTGGGACTTCTGCCCCCGGGTTAAAGTTGGTGGAGGTAAATGGATTTAAGTTCATGGAGCTCAGAGCCTTGAAATATATTAAATTTGAATAATTCAACTTTTCTTTTTTTGCCCCAGAAACCTACTATAAAGTTTTTAGTGGAGATGTTTCTTCAGTAGGATGAATCCAGATAACTGAGGCTATAAATGATTCTTCTCCCCCTCTTTGAGTCTTTGAATCTCCTCAGTTGTGTTGCTTTTAGTTTGTCACGATTACACAGCAGAAAGTCAGGAGTTACTTTCCTCTGCTTCAGTCAAACTGTCTGCCTCGAGTCACATGGCTGCTCTAGAATCAGTGGTGGCTCGTGGCTCGATTGGAGCAATTATGTAATGCGGCTAAATTGTAATGATTGCAGTGACGGATGTGAGACGGTGTTTGAGTCCCAAATCAATACTACATGCTAATAGTGCGCCGTTTGTACTTTTACTTTTTTCTAGCTTATTTTTTTTCTCTAGGTTTTCCACTAATGGACAAATACACAGGTAGTATTGCGAGACGTCAAACTATGAGAAATGAATTTGAGCCTCTCCAAAGGTTTTGCTTCAGAGTCTTGTTTTCACATTATTCTGCTGAAGAGAGGTTTCTCTGGCATTTCTTTTAAATCTCAGTTTAACCTGGACATACCTGCAGCCTCTATGACCTCACAGCTGGTTTAGAGCCAGAAAGTGTGATGAAACACTGAAAATGGACTTTTACGGTGAAATAAGACATTCTGCGTCCAGTAGTTTTTCAGGTTTCTTTATTTTTTATTATGCTAATGTAATGTCTTAAATGTGTCTGGTGGGCAGCTTTCACAAAATAAATGTTATTTATTTGGTACTGAAATGTGTCAAGAGGCACTCAAAGGTGACTGTCTTTAGTTTCATACTTGTTTACTTTTATTCTTTGGTTAAATAGTCGCTCATTTAAATATAATTTTGATTTATTGGGTGAAAAAACCTGTTGTCTTTGTAAGTGTAATTATTTTGGTCTGGGTACTGAAACTCTGTGCGTCAAATACACAGCCCTAACGAGAGAAAAGGAGAATCTAAGAAAAGGAGTGCAGAATAATCTCTTTACAAATAAGAAAATGCAGAGTTTAACCTGCATCCATTGACCTTTGACCTTAGTCTCAGCTCACTTTGTCACAGGATATTTTTTTCAACACTTGTTTATTGTAATGTGTTCCTGGAGCTGTTCCACTTTGTTTTTAACATTATTGCAGGGGGCTTCATTTCCTCATGCAATGCATTGTGGGAAAGTGCGAGCACACTTTTTGTTTTGAAAATGCTGTTAGTCTGCATACTAACATTCCTGCGCAAGTGTCTGTCCTTTCTCCAACGTGAACGCTACAAATACTTAAAATGCTCGGCATTAAGAATGGAATGCGGCCGCAATAGATGGAGACGAAACAATAGTGGAGCCACATTCTGGTGCTTGACAAGCGTCCCACGTGAGGGCCGCAGGTATGCGGCGCCGCTAACCGCCTGCGGGACGCCCCCCCCATCCTCCCCACCCCGTCCCCCACTAACGTGTCTTTGTCTCGTGGGCCTCAGGAACAGGATGGCGCTGCTGCCGTCTCAGGCCTTCTACCTGCTCATCAACAACAGCGGGATGGCCAGCATGTCGCTCACCATGGCCCAGGTGTACAAGGACCACCAGGACGAGGACGGCTTCCTCTACATGACCTACGCCTCGCAGGAGATGTTCGGCCGCTAGCGCCGCTTTTACGTTTTATTTACTGTTAAAAGACTGCAGGCCTCCATATCGGCTGTAAATAGAAAAATATTGTGTATATATTGTTGTACATGTTGATTGTGATGGCTTTTAATCGAAGTATGTGGATCCAATAAATCTTATGTGTAATGAATTGGTGCATTTTGGTGGTTTATATGAACACTTTTTAGACCAACTTTATTCATTAAGGCAAAAAATTGGTATTTCACATTTTCTGGAATTCTGTTTTTTTAAATGTGCAAATAATGCATTGTCCTATCAAGCTTGCAGACATTCCCGGAACAGAAAACTCAACATTGAATCAGGCCTAGTTCAAAATTATTGTTTCATTTTGTTGACCTTTAAGAGTCAAAGATTTCTAAAGAGATCTTTGTGTGTCTCTCTGTAAATCAGAACGCTGTAAACGACCATGTAGCAAATCTATTTTAACCATGTTTTTGGGACTAAATTATTGTATAACTCATGCTATGAATGATGTATGAACAAACCTCTCCGTACAAAAACAACGGTAATGGATGGGAATGAAACGAGAGTTTGACGTACTGAAGTGGAGTTTGAGAAATGACTAATTCAGAACGATGCCTTTTGAAGATGTTTTGTAAAATGACTGACGGTTAAACTCCACAGGTGAATAAGATAAAAACTAACATATCGCCAAGAAACGTCCCCAGTTGATTACTTGCGTTAAGACTTGGTTTTCTGAAATGTTATGTTTGAATATGCAAATGAGGCGTTATCTAATGCTTACTTTTGGTGAATTTAGGAGAAATCTACTGACACCAATAGACATGGTAAAATATACACTTAGATGTGTATTTTGACTTTCCATTAGTCTTAAGAGATTATTGAAATAAACATCTAGAAACTGTTTTTAGCAGTTAGTGTTTTCAGCAAACTATGCATTATTTTATTATGCTATTTTCCAGGTATGCGTTCCTTACAGCTGTATTGAAAAGACAACCTTGTGTCAACACTGATTTTAAATAGTTCAGCCTTCTGTTAAGTTATAATTCAAACCAAACAAGAAGCATCTGTCGTCCATAAAAGCCACAAAGAACCTCAATAACCATGAAATCTGCAGAGGGATAGTTTGAGTTCACAGTAACTTCTCTCATTGTATTTGATGAGAAATACAAGTTGGAATGGTTAGTTTGGTTGTAGCGGGGGAAGAAGTATTGCAGTGCATTGTGGGGCAATGAGTGAAGCGGTGACGCTGTGCACAAGGGAGACGTTTACCCAAACAAAGTGGTAAAATAAACGTGAGAGGAGTTTTACTGCAACAAACAAGAAGGTAATGATTTAAATCTTCCCATGAAGTGATTTTTATTCTCCTCGCTAGATGGCAGCAGAGATCTGCTGAATCTCCTTCAGTCGAGGCTTCGTTCAGATCTTTGAGAGGAAATGAACACACTAATATAATCTGTTGGAGAACCTGACTGACGACGAGGTTTGTGTGAGCTACAGCAGCTCTCACCCTGAGGATAAGATCACGATAACAAACATCAAATCTCTCAATCATTATCTGACTGACTCACATTCGTAACTTCATTTTGGTTAAATATGTTTTAGGGAAAAGTTAGTTTCCTCTCCACATAATGGTGACGGTGAATCGGATCTTTTCTTCTCGCTTTTTTTCCAATTATAAAAGCAGACGTTCAAACATGCGACGACAACGAAGATCCTCACTTGTATCTGACTTCGAACACGGTCACGGTCACTGTTTGTGCCCTGAGGCTTAAATATGTGGTCACTTGTGAACAATTGTACAGACAACAACAATTGTATTTTTTTTTTTAATATAAAGTAAATCAGATCACACAACGTCCACACGGAGGCGCTCTCTTTCTCTCTCTTCTTCATCTGTTCGTGCAGCGATTAAGTCATTACTTCCTTCTTTTACTAGATTTCATTACAGACGTCGTTAGAGGAGTTGACGAGAGTGTTTTTTTTTGTTCTTTTCTTCCGGGATCTCACTTGTTAGTTTATGGTCCATTAACTGTAATTGAATTAACAAAACTGATTACATCCACTGAATCTCCACCAGCTGCTTAACCGAGGAGGAAACACAGACTCATCAGTCTGAAAATCTCAAACCTTTCAAATTATTTCTAATCGGTTCAGATTTTAACATTTGTAAGAAATATTGTTTACCATATTGTTATTGTAAATTTTTATATTTTTCTACTTTTAAATCATGTCTCATGTTATTTTTGTTTATTGTTATGCACCTTTCACCAAGTCAAATTCCTTGTGTGGGTAATGTACTTGGCAATAAGCAGTTCTGATTCGGGTTCTGATAAATGGGATTTTATTACAATACGATATAATAAGTATCCGACTAATTAGTTGTTCCAAATGTTTGCTCCTCTTCGGGTTGTTTTGGACCTGCAGTTTTGACAAGTTGCAAGCTTTATGTGTTCTTCACTCACTTCTGAGGTACTTTTACCTCCAAGTATCGGTCAAACCTTAGTTAGAATCTCGAAGATCTCCATTTTGTTCTCTTTGGGGGCACCTATGGCGATAAGCGGTACTGCAGGTGTATTTTTGGATCTCACTTCGCCACAGACGCACAGTTCATAACGCTGCAAATGCAACGGCTTTCATCACAGAGCCACGATCACCAGTGTGTTGCCTCATGCGGCGATACAGAGCGACTTAACCAGTGTAGCCGATGCAGAAGTGTCTTAAAACTATCATTCTCTCTCCTGACCACCAGGGGGCGACTCCTCTGGTTGTATAGAAGTCAAAGCTTCATGTGTTAAAGCTGCATTCTCTCTCCTGACCACCAGGGGGCGACTCCTCTGGTTGTATAGAAGTCTATAGAAATGACTCTACTTCTCTCTTGATTTATTCCCTCAGTAAACATTGTAAACATGAGTTTATGTCTCAATCTCTAGTTTCAAGTCTTCTTCAATACAGCATGATGTTCATTTGGTAAATAAATACATTTATTGTTAAGTTCGTGATCTTTGCATGCCACTTGTGTGGTGCTTTCACAGTCTTTCTTAGACAGAAGACAGAGCCTTAAAATCAGCTCTAACTCAGCAGCAGTTAAGCTCAATTACTTTCCTTTATGTTTTCTAAACTCCTTTCTGTGCAGATTCTTTAAAAAGCCACCAAAGCACAATAAAAAGCGAATCGTTTTTTTTTTTTTTTTTTTTTTTTTTTTTTAGTCGCCTTGTGTTATTCTATCAGCAGGTTGAGTAACGCTGATAACGCACGCAGCAGAGCGGATGAACTGACCGATTTGTGTCAGAGGGGTTAGTTTCGAGTAAAAGCTGTGTTTTGTTTCCCAGAGAAACTTTGTGTGATGGGAGTCGGAGGTTCTGCTTAATGCCCCGCGGCAATCAGCCGGTGACCGCGGGCCTCTGGAAAAGCCAATCGCTGCAGTTAATGAAGCCTGTTGTTGTGCAGCTGTAATGGTCCCAACTTCACACAGACTCATTACGCCTGTCTGGATCCACTCTCGTTTGGTCTCGTTTGGGAAATGGGTTTTTGTCTTACTCATCAATTAACAGCGCAGGGAGCCTCTGGAGTTGAGAGGGGAGGAAATCGAGGAGTGTAAAAGTTGTACATTAGAGACTTTTATTCTTTTACTTTAGTTCACCAAAGTCAGTGGAGTCTGCAGAGCTTCAGTCTATTACTTTCTAATTGGTAATATCAGCCATTTAGGCCAGAGTCCCATTGTAATACCGTCGCATTTAATTAAAAATAGTGAAATAATCAAAAGCATATTATCATAAATGAGTCAGTGGTGAAAATCTATTAAACACATTTACGCAATTTTGAGGTAATTTACTTGAGTATTTCTATTTTATCCTACTTTCTACTGCAGCTTCATTACATCTCAGAGGTAAAATATTGGACAATTTACTGCACTACACTTATTTGGAACTTAAGTTACTTTGTAGATTCAGATTAATAATACAAAAATATAATCAATAAAAAAATTAAGATGCATTATTATAGATTGAGATGAGACTTTATTGATCTCTTGGTAAAATTCACAAGCTATCCAGCAGAATATAAAGTAATTAAAATTAGCTCTGAATTAACCAGCGGCAACATTAAAGCGATACGTACATTAATCTATCAATAATTATAATCCAGTAATGTAACATTGATTATACT
>JACSYO010002154.1:42500-210309 GCA_016806645.1 Ophiodon elongatus
AGGGAAGCAGGGAGGTTTCGGGTTTTCTGCTTCCCTCTTTCATTGTTGATGTCAGCTTTGTTGTTTGACTCTGAGGTCTTGGCCTCTGAATCACAAAATCCCACACACACACACACACTCACACACACACACTCACACGCACACACAGAAAGTGGAAGTGATGCTGTGCGGCCGGATGTATTTGGGAGTCTTCTGCTGCTGCTGGTCGTAAATCCAACGCGGTTCCTGAGGAATCTGGGAGCATCATCCGAAAACCTCCATCTCCATCTCTCTGGAGAGGCTTCACCTCTTAACAAGCTACATGTGTCAACACATTTGTGATCATCCCGTCTTGCTCCATCACAGCTGCCATGTGAGGCACAACCCGAGGACGGGAAATTCCCCCAAAAAATAACCCAAACCAGGCAGTCAAACAAGCAGCGGTCCCGTTAGATGTGGTTCCTGGTTCTGCTCTCTTACATCTGTGTGTCCAATGGTGTTTTATGGCAAAACATTTTTTTTTTTTTTTATTATTTTTTTTAATGGAGATTGTGTATTTTTGTAGGGAGTTAACGTCGCACTGGTTTCCTCGGCAAAAAGCCATTGGGTTTTTTTCCATTGGATTTTGGATTATTGCAGACAATAAACTCTGTGACACTTACACGTTTTGTTCAGGAAGATAATCTTCAGAAATGAACACCACCTCCTTAAATGTAATGTAAATGCTTAATTACATACATACACACACATGAAATTTGGCCTCTGCATTTAACCCAGCATTTCGTCTTACTTAAGGACACTTTGACATGTGATCCATGGGGGAAACCAGGGATCGACCCGGCTACCTTAGGGTTGCAGGACGACCGCTCTACCCAAGAGGCACAGCCCCTTAAGGCGGCTATAGTCGGCACGACGGCGTTTTGTAGTCTCGTCGAGCCTCTTCTGAGCAAGCGCCTTTTTAAAGAGACGTGAAAGCTTCAGAATGCCCTCGAGGGGACGAACTGACGTATTTTATGTCGTCGAAGTAAACGTTAAAATCTCTTCAGCTCGCGTGAACCACAGACCTCATTTCAGACATCCAACCGAAACGGAGGTGCAAAAAGGCCGACTCATTCATGGGGTTTTAGACTCATTCGATTGGTGTGTGAGCCCCGATTCTTTTTGTTATTTCAATGTGAAACGTTGCATTGAGGTGTTTTGGATCTCCGTGTGAAATTCGGTGCAAATCCCCCTTTTCCCCCTCAGTGAGACTGTGCTAATCTTAAAACGTGACTTTCATTTTGATCTCATCTCTTCTCATCTAAACTGTGAAGTTTCGTGACTCCATCTTGATCACGGTTGAGACTCGGGTGGCCACAAAAAAAAATCCCTCCACGGACATAAACACCTGGCAAAGTACTCTAAACCGCTTCTGTGGTATAGTTCCCGTGACAGTTGGTGTCTCTAGGACCCCATTTTGCCACGAGGACACACACACACACACACACACACACACACACAAGCGTATAATTTCACGGTTCAGACACAATTTAAAGCTGTTTTTTATCATAACCGGTTCCAAAGTTACTTCATGTTTAATAGAAAACACGTCAATGTTTGAGGCTCCCACGGACCAGAGTTTTGCATTGAGAAAAGTCTTCTTTTTTTTTTTTTTTTTTATTTATTTACTGTAATATATTATTCATTAGTCAGATTTATTTCATCCGGATCAACTTGAGATTTCCGAACACCCTCCGACGCGTCGCACCAATCGGCCGCTGTGACGGCGTGTTTGTTTTCCAGAGAGCGGAGCGAAGGCGAGAAGAGGCTTCGTCTGAAAGCGTCTCTGTCTCCGTTTGAAGTCTTTATCTGAGACGTCACGCTGAGCTTTGAAGTCTTTCCCTCCCGACTGCAGCCATGTTTGCTTTACACAACGAGCCAGCTGAACCTCGTCACCCTGCAGCAAACGGACCTCTTCTCCTTCTCCTCTTCCTCTCCGGGTATTCGTCACGTCTTCCGCACAAAGGGAAGCGTCGTCTCATCGGGAAACGTACGCGAAATATACGGATGTCGCTTTTTTAAAATACTGCAGGAGACTGAATCTCCACTTCATCTTCCCCGTGAAAATAGAAAATGTGCTTCGAGATGGCCAAAGGCGAAGGAGGGTTGGGCCGACACGATCTTCTTTAGTAAACGTATCTGAGCTGGCGTTCTGCGTCGCTGCATTTGAAGAAAACAAAGATGTCCAACATGTGATCAGTCAATTAAGAGTCTCAACGTATCTTAATACGTTTCTTCTTCTTACGAAAAAAAATGTATTCTTTATTTTTTTCGTGAATTCTCCACCGGCCATCGGTTTCCCCTCGTTGCATGCAAACAAGTCTTTTCAAAATAGAGAGTCTTTTTTTTTTTAACGGTAAATTTCCGTCTTCACAGGAAGTTTGGGTTTAGGAAAGGAGAGCCGGGTTGATGCTAATTTGAATGACTAACGACTCACGTGACCAAATATTCTCACGTCAGTTTGTGAAATTGCCACAATCCGTTGGTTCGGCGCTCAGTGACACAATTTGACCGTTTTTTGACACGACTTCTTTTTCGGGACGACAGTTACGCAACATGACACACGGTCGGGTTTAAGAAAAACATCGTGGTTGGCCTAAAAAATAACTACGTGCAGTTTGGTTTAGGCAACGAAACCCTTTGGGGAGACGCGGTATCGAACAACGGCCTTGTGGTTGAAAACTGCTGTGTTTGTTGGACCCATCCACCATGAGTGGTCTTTCCCCATAAACCTGCAGCTGCATCATTCCAAAGGGAGAATCATCCTGAAAGTGCTTTTTCTTTTTTTAGGCGAACCTGAAATATTTAAATTTTTGCTGTGTGCCATCTTCAGTTACTTTTAACCAGTTACATATATACTGACAGTTACACATCTAGACAACTCTCACATGTATTACCTTTATAATAACACCAGAATTATTCAAATAGACCTTGTGGTTGCAGAGATATACTCTCTTTAGTATGGGCGTGCAATTTTCAAGCGGAGGCCTCAAAAATAGGTTTATTTTAAGAGGTTAAGACCACATCACTAGCTCTGACCGGTGCAGAGTCACATGTTTAATTTGTGTGATCCTCGATGACGTTCCATTGGCGTTGCTTCGTGCTGAGCGATACGGAGAAAAAAAACCCAACAATTTGTGGCCATGAAGCCAACAGATTGACTATTTTTACGATCTGCCGTGATGCTGATGCTGGAGCAGCGATCTGCTGGCTGAACGTCCCGTGTTTGTCTGACCCTTCCACCTAAAGAGTGCGAACTATCTCGCATTTCATACTACTGAGCGTGTAATAAGGACGTTAGGAATAATGAATAAGGAATAAGGTGCGTTCACATTGGAGTCGGTTCAGGAAACAAAACAAACTCGGGTTCAGTTTTCGGGAAAAATATTACAGTTTGGGTTCAAATGTCTACGGGAGCGCTGTTACTCAAGTACGGGGCAAATGAACCAACGTTGGCTTCTGGGGCGCGTTCGACCCCGAACAAAACGTAGCAGAACCGTTTATTTCAACGGAAACGGTGGCGAGCACACCGCCTTTTAAACACGTCGGGTTCCTCGATGCCGCGGCTCAGTGGAAACCGCAGCAGTTGATCATATTTACTTTGACACGTCGAACCAATCGCAAGAAATACCATATTTGCGACCCGTCCTTCGGCACCGTTTGTGATCGGGGAGTGAGATTTAGTGAAACTGCGTTAGCATGGAGAACATTACATTACATTACATTTCATTACATTACATTACATTTCATTACATTACATTACATTACATTACATTACATTACATTACACTACATTACATTTCATTTAGCTGACGCTTTTATCCAAAGCGACTCACAATAAGTGATTCAATCATGAGAGTTCAAACCCAGAACAACAAGAATCGAGAAAGTACAATTTCCTCAAGAAAGCCAAACTACCAAGCGCTATAAGTAAGAGACATTTAAGTGCTACTAAAGTACTACGATATATATATATATATATATATATATATATATATCAAAATCGCACATTTGGTATATATATATATATATATATATACCAAATGTGCGATTTTGATTTTTAAAAAAAAGAGAAAGAAATGCAGTTGTTGTATTCAGGTTGGGGAAACTAACGCCTTAAGGTGTGGCTGTGAAACACTAATGGAAGTTGTCTGGTATAAAAAAAAAAAACTAGTATGTGTACATATATATATATATATATATGTACACATACTAGTTTTTTTAAATTTTTTATTCCAGGTATAGTCAGAAGAGATGTGTTTTTAGTTTGCGACGGAAGATGTAGAGACTTTCTGCTGTCCTGATGTCATCGGGGAGCTCATTCCACTGTTGAGCGTTGTTTACTAAAACCGTGATCAAAAAAAAAACTTGCTTGCAGGTGACATTTCAAGTATGTCAATGCATTTCCATCAAATAGATTACAAACGTGACTGTGAGTCCTTTTTGGTTTTTATCTGACTACATGCAATCTGGGTCAGAGAGTGTCTCAAGCAGAACAGCTGGGCTCTCAGTCGGTCTCAAATTATTTTTTTTGGTTGCATTTACAGTACAAACGGGAGGCAGAAATGTCACGGAACGAGAGGGCAGCAGGAAACCGAGGGCTTCCCGTACCGAGGGCGATGATTGGCAAATGGGAACCGGGCGAGGCGGACCGGTGAGCGATCCCCAAACTCAGTGAGGACGACTGGAGCACAGACAATGAGCTGATGTCCAGATGACAGCAGAGTTTGAACTGCAGCATGTGGTCAACAGCTCTCACTGATGCAGTTTGTTATTATCTGTTTGGGGAAAGAAACTCGCCCGCTGGTCCTCGAATGCATCGTCTCCGCTGTTTGATCCTCCGTAGCTGATGTAAACCACACACAGGCCTCCTCCGCCCTGCTGGACCTCCTCCTCTGTTTGTCCCCACAGTTTCATGTGTTGTTAGGTGGGACCTCAGACTTCAGTTGGATTTATCAAGGACGATGATTAAACACAGTTTTTTTTTTTTTTATTGTTTTGTAATTTTTTTATTGGACTGGAAGGAAACTCAAGAACATCTGAAGGAACAAATCCCGTCTTTATTAAAGCGCTCTGTTCCTGTTTTTATTTTATCGTCTTGTTGTGTTGTGTTGCATCATCTTGCTCCGATATTCCTGAATCACGATGGAGTATTACAGTATATTCAAAAATGCTAAATACTATATAAATATACTAAAGCACTACTAACATATAGCACTAATCAAACAAGTGTGCACATTTGTTTGATGAAGGACTAAACATGATTTTCATAAAATAACTGAAGTCCCTCTAATCTCAAAACAATAGAAAACGCCTCTCCCACACGGAGGCCACACACATCCTCGTTTACATGGCAACGCGCTGCCCCGTGTCAAATCTGGGTTGCCAGGTAACAGACGGGATGAGAGCGTGGGTGCGTGAAGGTCGCCTGATGAGAGGAGGAGGAGGAGGAGGAGGAGGAGGAGGAGCCATGAGGCTGCAGGAGGAAGAGGGGACATGACAGCTGGAGTCAGTCAGAATAATAATGATGAAAGTAATGCCAAAGGTTTGGAAATGTCAGTTTTGTGTGGGTGCTATATTTTTCTTAATGTCAGCAAATAATTAAAAAAAAAAGACCCAAATTCACAACATGTTCGTGCGTCTCACAATACTGTCTGACTTCCTGTCTGTGGCTCTCTCACACGCCCATTGGTTCCTACTGACGACGTAAATATATACTTTCATTTCTTTTCCTTACAGCTTCTCAACATCGTTTTCTTTATTGGATAAACAGGAGGAAATAGTGCATTTGTTGGGGACTATTTTCAGCGGCGGATTAATCCACATCTGGTGCATTCATTCCCAAAGATGGGCCGCGGGAGATTTTTATTTAGGTCACCAAATACATTTTCTAAATTTCTTCCGTAGTCTTTTATTTGACGTTTATTTCTGCAGCGATATGAAAAGCTAACGTTCATCCTGTTTGTTTTACTGATGAGAGGAAAACAAACTAAGCTGTGATTTGGGGTATATATATATATATATATCTCTTCTAAATGTCAGGTGGTGACGTAAAAATGGTCAGAAGCATTCATTTACGCACGATTTAGAGACGAGGCCTGTCATTGTCATTTTTAAAAAGTGGGTCACCAGAAAAAAAGTTTGGGAAACACTTTTCTGAAAAAAAAACATGTAATGAAAGCTTAATTACTGACATTTTTCATTATTTAGAAATGAAGACACTTGCTTTTCGATGCACACCATCAAAAATACTTATTAATTAAATATTTTATACGTATTTAGCAGTTTAAAGAAACGTTTTACCACATGGGGTAAAAACGATAACAGTGATATTTAAAAAAAAAAAAAAATGATGTTAATGATACACTTATGTTAATATTGTGTGAATAATCCAACACCTTTTAAATCACGCTTTTGTACAGACTCTCTCCACCTCCCTACACTCGTATTTATGTGTAATTAATTTGCCAAAACGGAGACAAAACACGAAGAAAGTTAAAGAAAACGTTGTCCGATCAATCAACAGTTCCTTTTTTTTTTTTTTTCAAATTAAATTTGTATAAATACAACAATAATACATTTTATTTACACAGCGCTTTTCACAATTCTCAAAGGCACTTTACAAAACATTAAAATAATCATAAAAGAGCTATACATTAAGTCATGAATCAAAAAAGCGCTCCAACAAATGTGACGATAACATCTGATACCTGAACATCGTGACATCACCGCTCCGGGGCGAGGAAGCTGAAGCGCTGTAAGGCGTCGTTCCGCTTGTGGCCTCCGGGAAACACTCGGAAGCCGAGGAGTTCAGGTTCCGCTGGTCTGACGGCGTCTCACGGAGAGAGAGAAACCGGTTTCCGTGTGAAGTCACGTCAGACGGAACACACACAGCGTCCCGTTCACCGGGAACATCGCTGAGGGTGAAGCGGTGATTACACGCAGGAGGAGCGAGCCTCAAAGCGTCTCTAAATAAAGAAGAAGTGTTCACAGACTTTGCTTCAGTAAAAGTCAACCACCCAGCTACAGCACCGTTGTTTTGTTTGTTGGCTACATCTTGCACTACTGTTTTGTTAGTAAATTAATTCAATATTATTATTCTACTATATTTGTTGTATATATTGTGCATTTTTCTTATTTTCTTCTTCTTATTCTATTCTATTTTTTGTATATATTGTTCTTATCTTATCTGTATGTAAAAATGCTGCTGTAGCAAAACAAATTCCCAAACATCCAACATCAACACATCTGGAGATACGAGGTTTTACCTGGACAGGAAGGGGATGAAATACTGTGATATGTAAAGTAACTAAAGCTGTCAGAGTAAAAAGTACAGTATTTTCCTCTGAGATGTGGTGCAGTAAAACGTATTACGTTCCATCAAATGGAAATACTCAAGTATTTTCTGTACTTTGAATTTCTGCTGAAGAAATTCAGCACCTGAGTAAATGTACTTTGTTACATTCCACCACTGTTAAAGAGCTACATTCACACTAACTTTCCTTCAGCTACGACATTAAAAAAAAAAAAAAGGAACTAAAACCTAAAACCTGCCACAGTTGCTTTCTGTCAGAGCTCAAATGCACGAAGATGTGCGACCTTTTCCCCCCCGGAGGTCAAACTGCGTTGAACCTGCAGCTTCCGACTGACTCAGGTGATTTCACAAGACTGTTTTCTTCACGGGCGCCTGCAGCCGGGTGATCTCACCGTTCACGCACCGCGGCGGCATCTGTGGGACGGACGCTTTGGTTCTTTGTGTTGTTTTCCCGAGGAGCTGCTGAGTCACCGCTGCTCGAAGCCACATTTTTCACCGTTGTTGGCAAACATACAAAAAAAAAAAAAAAAAAAGAAAGCAGAACCTGCTCAGCCTGATGTCGCAACGCTAGAATGCTTCCTGTCAGCAGCTTCTCACACACACAGGTGTGTACCGCATGCGAGTCATGTTCAGAGGCAGAAAAACCTCAAGTCGTGACTCTTTGTGACCTACATGAGCAAACGGGACCATCAGCAAGAAGACCGGGGTATTTCTGTGTAGTTATTCGGAAAACTTCCGAAATTTCGAAATCATGCAGGTTCACCAGAAGGTCCAGCGGGCCCAGGCCGTATCGCTGGAACCAGAACCAGGACTGTCAGACCCCCCTTCAGTACAATGAGAGCTTTCCTAAAGGGACCCTGGTGCTCGGAAAACACTACCACCCACGTCCACGGGGGGGCGCCAGAATCAACACAACATGAAAGTTAATCACATTTACTTTGACTGTCACCAGTTACGTAACAATTTGTTTTACTATTAATAATACTGGTTTTACGTGACAAACATATTTATTTAACCCAAACCACGACGAACGGAAACAGGGACGCCGTCCCCGACTCCAGAGCCTCGCAAATGTGCACGATTTTGCTGCTTTGTCTTTTAATGATTGTAATAAATACGTATCAATTGTTGAAGTTTGGACGATCCACTAAACCGTCGATTCATACGAAAACAAAAATGTTAAAATGAGAAGTGTTTTTTTTTCTCCACCTTCTAACGGACAACGCTGCTGGTTTACTGCGTTGAGGTCCTTGTGGCTCTCCCCCGAACACATACATGCTAGATGTTAAGAACGCTGCTGCCATTACCTCTGAGCAAGGCACTGAGGTCACGAGTCACATGACCTCAGCCTGCTGGTGAACTCACCTGTCCAACCAAACCACACCTGTCTGTCCTTTTCTTCCAACTTCCCTTTCACTGGTTCACAAAACGTAATGTTCCTCTATTAGCATTCAGGTGTGAGCATGTCACACACATGCACGCACACACGCACACACACGCACACACGCACACACACACACACACACACACACACACACACACACACACACACACACACACAGGACACTGATTATTGTGCTGCTCGCTTGGCGGCTCCAAGAGGAGCAGCGATCTGATTCCAGGCACGTCGGCTTGCGTGGCAGATGAATGGCTGGCCTTGTTGGAGAGAGCCGCAGGAGAGGGATAATGGAGTCATTTGATGTGTGTGTGTGTGTGTGTGTACATGCGTGTGTGTGTACATGTGTGTGTGCGTACATTTGAGTGTGGATATGAAAGTCGTAGGATAAAATAGTTAAATGTGCCTTGGTCTTTTCTTACGAGCGACGACTCAGGAGGGAGGATGTGGAAGCTGCGTGTCCTCTCTCCTCCCCAACACGGACTGTTGGTACACCAAGGACGAGTGTGTGTGTGTGTGTGTGTGTGTGTGTGCGTGTGTGTGTGTGTGTGAACTGTATGTGTGTGTGGACGAGTGTGACTTGCATGTAATTACAGAGTTTGAGAGAGTGTGTTTATTGTGAGGATGCCTCTGTGTGTATGTGTGTGTGTGTGTGTGTTGTTTTTCACTAAGAGATATTGTTTGGGGAATTTTGAGAGGGTTATTTCACAAAAAAAAAAAAAGAGCAGACTTTTGACAAGCACACAGAAGCAGGCAGAGTGTGAGGAGAAGGACTGGAGCTGGAGCTGTGTGCGAGCCAAAATATATCCTGAGTGCGAGCGCACAGTTTGAGCATCAGCGAAACCACCTCCTGTCTTTACTCTGCTCCAATAGAAACCATCTCCTGTCTTTACTCTGCTCCAATAGAAACCACCTCCTGTCTTTACTCTGCTCCAGTAGAAACCATCTCCTGTCTTTACTCTGCTCCAATAGAAACCATCTCCTGTCTTTACTCTGCTCCAATAGAAACCATCTCCTGTCTTTACTCTGCTCCAATAGAAACCATCTCCTGTCTTTACTCTGCTCCAATAGAAACCATCTCCTGTCTTTACTCTGCTCCAATAGAAACCACCTCCTGTCTTTACTCTGCTCCAATAGAAACCATCTCCTGTCTTTACTCTGCTCCAGTAGAAACCATCTCCTGTCTTTACTCTGCTCCAGTAGAAACCACCTCCCTCGGCTTCAGGAGGTGTATTAATTTTTTCTTATGTCACCGAAGCCCCTCAGGACTGCCTGTTCCCACCAATCCTCATCCATTACCGCCGGTAACCGGGGCAACGGCTGCGAGCGGCATCCCTCCCTGGCCTGAAACATCCCTATGTGACGTTTGAGTTGTACTCTACACGTTAGGCGCCGTGTACGGGATCATTCAGGGAGCTGACGGAGAATCAGCAGCGGCTCTTCGGCTCTTTTTTAGCCTCTTTTCGCTCCCGTGGGGTTCGACCTCAGTGTTCCCAACAGCAGCTGATGAACCCGTGTGCTCCACCTGCTCAGCAGCAAACAGCAGACGGACCCAGTCAGAGACTAGCTGGGGAACATAGCGGAGCTTTTAGCAGCCAAAGACACAGACAGTTCCCTCAGGAGTCGGCGGAGACCAAAAACGGAGCTAAAAGAGGAAAAGGGAGTCCAATATCCTCTCTCTTTTAGCTCCGTTCTTTGGTCTCCACCGACTGAAAGAGAGAGAATGTTCTCCGACTGAAAGAGAGAGGATGTTGAAAAATACAAAACACAAAATTTAAGAAAAGCAGCAGGAAATAAATGAATGAAATCTGAGTTTCTAAGTGACCGAATTAGCCTGTTTAGCTGCACACCTTCACCGAGGACAAGCCGAGGCTCTCAGGCCGATCATCGCCCCTCCTTCATTACTTCATCCCTCGCTTTATTTTGTCTTCGTTGTCCGGCTGTAGTCTCCAGCTTTATTAATTTGGTGTGACTTATTTACCTGTTTTATTGCTCAGTGTTGTGACCCTTTGTGTGCAGTGAGATAAAGTTCCTCTGTGTGGCTCCAAGACTTTAGGACTCCCATTCATAAACACGCTTAATGAAAGTCAGACACGGTCTGTGAGGGCCCTCTCAAGTAGATTAATACATCTGTGTGTGCGTGTGTGTGTGTGTGTGTGTGTGTGTGTGTGTGTGTGTGCGTGTGTGTGTGTGCGTGTGTGTGTGTGCGTGTGTGTGTTGAAGATTAAGATGAGACGTGTAGAAAGGACAGCTCTTTGGTTTGCACAGCCACGCTCTCATTGGAATGCAAGTGCATATCTCACTCTGCAGCTCGCCTTGCATTAAACACGCACACGCACACACACACACACACACACACACACACACACACACACACACACATACACGTCCTCGCTCCTCTGGGAGGGTGACAGAAATAGCTCTGCGGCTACAAGTTGTTCTCAGGCCTCTCTCTCTCTCTCTCTCTCTCTCTCTCTCTCTCTCCCTCTCTCTCTCTCTCTCTCTCTCTCTCTCTCTCTCTCTCTCTCTCTCTCTCTCTCTCTCTCCTCCCTCTCTCTCTCTCTCTCTCTCTCTCTCTCTCTCTCTCTCTCTCTCTCCTGCCTCTCTCTCTCCTGCCTCTCTCTCTCCCTCTCTCTCTTCTCCCTCTCTCCTCTCTCCCTCCCTCTCTCTCTCTCTCTCGCCCTCCCATTCCCTCCCTCTCTCTCTCTCTTCTTCTCTCCCTCTCCCTCCCTCTCTCTCTCTCTCTCTCCCTCTCTCTCTCTCTCTCCCTCCCTCTCCCTCTCCCTCTCTCTCTCTCTCTCTGATGTAACGTCCTCGCCATCACTCAGTCGCTTCAATTTGTTGCTCTTTGTTCAGCAGGAAAGGAAAACGCAGCTTTCCAGAGGAACCAAACGATTGAAAAGGAAAAAGGCCTCAGTGGTGGAGGAAGTATTCGCTCACTAATGCTGTGAAACATTGACAGCCATGTTGAGGCAAAAGATACGATCTCAATTTTGAGTTTAGCACCGTTAAGTAAAAGTATGTATAACTTGGAAAATGTACTGAAAGTATTCAAAGTAAAATCATATTACTCATGCATTCATGTAAAAGAAGGATTTTACTGTTGTAATTGAACTTTTAACTCATGATTATTTTCACTACGGATTAATCTGCAGATTATTTTCAACATTAAATCGATTGTATGGTTCGTAAAAATAGTGAAAATAGTGAGAAATGTCACAATGTTTGTTTTGTCCAAACCTCCACATGATTACTAAAGCATTAATATTATTAACATTATTAAAAGGAAACATTTGTGAAGCTGCAAACATGAAATCATTTTACGTGAAAAAAAAGACAGTTGCCGATTAATTTTCTTTAAATAGACAAAATGATTAATGGCCTAATCGTTTGAGCTGTACTTGTACAAACGGTTTGGTAGTTTATTTTATAACAAAACATCATATCCTATTAACTATTCATCAAAGCTTTCTCCGCACGAATCGCTCTGAAATGTGGTGGAGAAGAAGTGGAAATTGGCGCGATGAGAAAAAAAACGAATGCCTCAAGTTTTTACTTAAGTACGGTACTTGAGTAAATGTACTGTAAACAGTACCAGCACCAGTACCAGTACCAGTACCAGCACCAGTACCAGTACCAGTACCAGTACCAGCACCAGTACCAGGCCACGTTACTCTGTGCTTGTTCACCGTGTTGTGATTTCCTTTATTTCCCGCTGAAGCTTTGATCTCTCTCACATTTTCCTCCCTCCATCTTTTTTTTTTTTTTCTTTCATCCTCTCTGTCGTCCCCTCCGGCTGCTGCTGGTTTCCATTCCTGCTGAGTGTGTGTGTTTATGTATACAGTACGGTAAGCTGCCCACCCCCATCCACCCACGCAAAACACACACACACACACACACACACACACACACACACACGCGCACACACACACACTTCAAAACATAAAACAAACCAACTGCTCATCGCGCCTGCAGGAAGGAGTTAACGGATCGAAACTGTTGTGGTTGTGTGTTCAGGTGTGAAAGCTCTCCACATTTCATACAGGTTAGTGCAACGCAGAGCGCCTCAAAGCTGACAATAAGGCGGCACAGCTACACGCGGTAAAACAACTTGAGAATGCAAATTCTTTGATTTGATTGGTTTCTTTATTTCCCCCCGCTCGGTCTTAAAACTAAAATATTCTGCCGTCTCTCCCGGTGCCTGGCAAATAAAATCTGCTACAACAAAAGGTTCCTTTCCTGAAGCACAACTCATAGCTTTTTCATCGCCAGCCAGCAAAAAGAAATCAACAACAAGAAGTAATTTTACTAAAGAGCACATCCCTTAAGTCCCCGTTGATTGGACAGTAAAACAAAAGCTGCACCTCGTTTCTTCATCAAGCGATCTTTGTCTTTTGTTTACGTTATACTTCACATAAAGTTCTGCAATATAGTTATTCTTTATGAGAGAGTAGGTTCGTAACTTTTGTTTACAATATTTACCAACAGACCATTTTTTCTCTATAGTTGAGAAACAGTTTGTTCCCAATCTCCCGAATATCACAAAGTAACCTGTTCTGGAAATATGCGACTGCATCACACTCATCAAGACACACACACACACACACACACACACACACACACACACACACACACCCGGCAGTCGCAGAGCAACGTGATGAATGTGCAATATTCTCTCTCTTTTAGCTCCGTTTTTGGTCTCCACCAACTCCTGAGTGAAATATGGATGGCCGAAGAGCAAAACCTCCTATCTGAAAAAAATTCACTTTTTTGAGAATACTAAAAAAAAAAACTTGTTGTTTTCTTGCAGAATGATATTTGTTAAGGATACCCAATACATAATACAAAATACAGAAAAATACAAAAAAATAAAAATATACAAAGTGCAGATTGGAGGTTATTCCCACTTTTCCTGGATCATTTTGCAGACAGGAGTTTTTGCACTTTGTCCATCGATATCTGCCTCTTTGGCTGCAAAAACGCAGTTTTTATTCTCATGTGTTTCGTGTCGTTTTGACACCTTGTGTGGGTTTACAAGGTTTCCTCTTTGGTCGTGATTTCACAAGAAGATATCTGAGCACGTGCTGGACTTTAAGGCAAAACCACACAACAACAGCAAAAGTCACTCTGCTCTACTTTGGTTGTGGTTTCCCATCTGGGGTTCAGATGTAAAACTAGTTCTGAAAAGCTGAGTGAAATGATGCTCCAGGATCAAAGTGTTTGTATTAAGTTCCTGGCAGATTTAAAACTTTGTGGTCTGGTTCAGCTTCTCCTTCGTCTTCTTCATGTGTATTTCCAACATGGCTGCCACACAGTTAATGGTTCGTGTAAACACGCGGCCTCCTCTCTCAGTTTTCACGCACTCTGCTCTATATTTAGGGCGGTCAGCCGCGCCCGTGGTTTCCCTGCAGTTCCCATCATGCCTCAGTCACGGGCTGCCCTGTGGTTGTTTTGGTCGGCGCGCCCAGCGGACACGCCCTTCTGTTACGGCCTGTTTTATGTACCGAGCCGACGAGTTCCACGGGCATAAGTAGGTCAGAACTGGGCGGGACAAACACACGAGACATCAGCAGCAAACACATGGCTGTGTGTGTGTGTGTGTGTGTGTGTGTGTGTGTGTGTGTGTGTGTTTGTGGTCTGCATGCATGTGTACGTGTATACAAACACTGTGTCTGCAGGCTCAGAGCCTGAAGCTTTGAGTCTTTAAAGGTCGGCTCCATCTGCGTGTTCATTTCCGGGTTTTTCAAGTGGAAGCGCCGACTCGGTCTTTATCAAAACGCAGTGACGTACGTTACCAAAGCAAGATGATCCATAAGGTTATGAACAACGTGGACGCTAGGACTAGCGTACGTATACGCCTGTGTTCTGCAAGATTAAATGACTGTATTAAGTATTTTGACGCGACGACATACGTACTTTGACCCAAATTTGAATGTACTGATTTGAACACATTAGGAACACCACTAAGCTAATGATACAAAAACCTAAAAGTAAATAAATAAATGCATAAATGTTGAATGGACTTGCCGTTTAAGTAATTATTTCACCCATTACGTCGCTCACATGCAGCATAAAGCTTCTTGTTAAAAATAGGCTTTTCCCTCAAATACTGCAACAAGAGTTATTTTTATTTTTTTTATGATATTCTTTAGTGGTGGAAAGTAACTAAATACATTTGCTCAAGTACCGTACTTATCATTTGTGGGCAGTTACGTTCCCAAAATGTCTTTGATTACTTTTGCATTTCCACAAAACAAAGAATAACTAAATAACTAAAATGAGTCCTAACTAATGTCAAAACAAAAGACTTGATTTCCATCGAAGTCAAGAGAAAACAACGGCTGCTGGATTGAAGGAGACGGCACATTTTGTAAAAAGTTCTGCATGTAATTTATGTAAAATATACTGAAGTTAATCAGTTAAAACATGCAAAACTGTCTGTATGGATCTTTAAATCTCTCTATTAGGCTCAGCGGCGGACTGGTTGAATAATGCATTGTGGGTAATAGGAGCGCTGTGGTATTTCCATTCAAGCAGAAAGTTCCCCTCGTATTCCCCACGCAGAGCTAACAACTCTCCTGGCGCTCCGCCGGAGGATAATCAGAGGAGAGGCGGCGGCGGCGGCCGACTGTGTGAGGTTCGCTGACATCGGGGGATGAATTTTAAAGGTCTGAATCTCTTATCGTAGCGAAGGAAAGCTTTTCGTCTGGAGGGAGCGAGTTAAATCTCACCGAGTTTGAAGAGCAAACACAAAAAAGGGGAACAACTCGTCTCAGACCGAACAAAGAAAGATGTCTGATAACCAACGCGTAGGCTTACGTATTATCGCTGTCAGGTATGGTTGTTCCGAATGTGTGTCTTCAGAAATACGCAGACGTTTGGAAAATGGTAATAAAAAAAAAAAAAAAAAAAAAAGGAAACTTCTTTGTTTGCTGGTGGTTGGTGGTGATGGTCGGGGAAAAGTGATTTTAATTTCGACAGCGAAGTCCACGGTTTGCTTTCGGTCAACATCAGGGCCGGCGACGGATACGGTAACATCCGTTTACCGGTTTGCAAAAAAAAAACAAAAAAACAACAACAACAACAACAACATGGCAACGGCCGTAATCCAAGATGGTGGCGGCGAAAATCACAGAACTCGAGGCTTCAAAAACGACGGCCCACAAACCAGCGGGTGACGTCACCATGACTACGTCACCATGACTACGCCCACTTCTCATGTACGGTGTGTGGCGTCACAGCACAAGAGACTCTTTTCAGTCTGACAGCCGGTTATGACTTGTTGCCTTGTAGGAAAGTGTAAAAGACAAAGAGGCCTACCATACTTCAAGCTTTTAAACCTTTTCTTACCTTTTCTCACCTCCCACGTACACACCTGTTCCTACTGTGGCCCTAAATAACTACATCTCCGAGATCCTAAAATCCCACCTAGTATATTATCCCCCTGCACCCCCCAACTGTACCAAAACCACTCCAAACCGTGACTTCTGCTCACACCCCTCGTCATCATTGATTTTATGACTACCATCAAACCTTATCCAGGTAGCTTCAGTTGCCGGAGCTCAAAGAAACATTAAGAGTCGGGAAGAAACGCTCACATGAGTCATTCTTGGAAAGCACTGACAAACTATCCGATACGATTGCTGTTGTTTCAATTGGAGACCGACGTTGGAGCTGTTTGGTTTCAGGGAAAAATTATGATCGCAGGAAAGAATGATGTGATTCACATTTTTCCTCCGTTTAACCAAACATGAAGTTCAACCAGTCAGCGGGACTCAGTGGAAACTGCAGCTTTGTTCCTCCTCGCCGGCCAAGTGGGTCACACGTGGAGAGTTTATAGGACGGTTTACTTTCCATCCCTTTGATGCTTTTCTGCAAATTTGGGCAAAACTGTCACTCGCAGTCAGACACCAAAGATAATATCTGGAGTTCAGTCAGCGAAGAAAAGTGAAACGTTTCGCTGTACGACCAGCGGAAATAAATGAATTTGCATATTTAAAAACGTCCATTTCACTTCGTTCTTTTGCAATTTGAACTGAGGAGATAGCCCTTACCATTCTCTTCCAGTGGCAGGCTATCTATCGGGGTGATTGACAGTGTTTCACTTTCAGGCAACGGAGAGCCGGAAGAGTCCAAAACAGAGGAAGCTATCGTACTTTAATATCTGTCACTATCCGGTTTGAATGAACATCGTCTGTCATCGAGTATAAACACGCTGTCAGACACCAGAGTCCATGCGACGAACACATAATTTGAATAAACTTATTGTCTTATTGTCTTATTGTTTGTTTAGTGCCGCTCCGTCTCTGTCTCTATGTTTTTCAATGCGACCTGCCAATATAATGCATAATTTGCATGTGTAATATTTCATCTAAATAAATTAAATATTGAACAAGGAAACAAAGGTTAGATATTTAACAGGAAAAAAAAGAAAAGAAAAAGTAGTTAAATGCCCCGGGACCCCCTAAAAGAAGCTCATTTTATTTACTATATATGTTCTTCATACTTGCACACCATCATCTGGCGTGGATACTTCTAAATGAAATTGGAGACTAAAGCAAAATGATATGAACTTGCAGCGAAGCGACGGCTGAAGAGTGCTGACTCAGCACGTTTTAGGCCCGTTAACTCTCCCCTGCATTAATTGAGTTTATGCCGAGGCAGGAACTGTTGCAGATGACTGATTGCAGTCAGAATGTTTTTTCTGCACCGTTTGAAGAATGGAAGTGACGGCCCCCGGGAAGTTTGAAAGAACAATTTAAAAATACTTCTTGAGTCATCTTCAGCTCTACGGGGTGAGAAACGGAGGAGTGGAACTCTTTCCGAATCGTCGGATTTGCTCTGCTTCCATTAGCTCTCCTTCAACCCTGCTGACAACGTTTCCCTCTCTGTGACGCTGAGATGGACCTGAGCTCCGAGTATTTTATTTTTATTTTTTTTTTTTGCACCAGCAACCAGATCCCTCTGAGAGAAGCCGAGCCGTCGCTTCACATGGTGTCGGGTCTCGGCCATATTGAATCCGAATGGGAACGGCAGTGTTGGTTTACGCTCCTTCCCTCAATAGCGGGGGGGACAAAGGGAGCGGGACAGGCGAGAGGCCCGGTCCTCCCTGGACACACATAGGCGAGACAGACAGAGCATTGAAGAGGACGAGGATCCGTCAGAAACCAGCGCCGGCTAATGTGAAAGTCTCAGGTTCTGTGTCTGGAAAAAAAATGCTCCTGGTCGGTAACAGTAGCCTGGAAGCTTTGTGGAACCAGCGGCGTCTTTATGCAGCAGAACAAACTGCGGCAGTGTGGAGCTCCGCTCACATCGCGGCGGACTAAAGGACGGTTGATGGCATCGTGGGACGTCAAGCCGGCGGACTGACCCGATTCGGATTCTGTTAGAAATAGGACGACGTCTTAATGTCACGATGTTTGGCTCGATCAATATGTGCTGTGATAATGTCTTGATGTCCAATGCCAATGAAATTATTCTATTTGGCATTTTTATTTTGTCGGACAGCAACGGCAGCGAGATGACAGGAAATTAATGAGCGACCTGTCAATCACCTTGTAGCCCCGCCCCTAAAGCATCCCCTGCTTTATGGTATGTTTGACTCTAAATGGACCATAATTTACTAAATGAACATCACGCTGTATTGAAGAAGACTTGAAACTAGATATTGAGACATAAACTCATGTTTACAGTGTTTACTGAGGGAATAAATCAAGAGAGAAGTAGAGTCATTTTCCCATAGACTTCTATACAACCAGAGGAGTAGCCCCCTGGTGGTCAGGAGAGAAAATGCAGCTTTAAGGCACTTTCGCTTTGGCTTCACTTTTCAGAACTGGAGGTTGCCGCCTGTTCAAAATGGTAGTCCAAACCAAGGGGTGATGTCACTGTTGCTGCAGTCTATGGTAAAAAAAAATAATCTCAATCTGAACTCGAGTGCGTAAATGCTTTTCTGTTTGCTGTGAACACAGAAGTGTCTGAACTCAAATAAACATCGGTATTGGGAAGGCGGAAACGAGCAGAGAGGTGGTGACGACCTCTGCTTCTGCTGCCTTTTCCTGTAATTGTTCCCCCCATTGTTCAAAGACAGAAACTTCTGAGTGAACAAATGAAGGTTTGGAGGAGCAGCTGGTCACCTGCTGTCAGGGTGGCAATGGCAGGAAATCCACCATAAACACTCGCTCTGTGGTCAGCACAACACTGCTCAGTGTTTCTCATCCCAGAGGACTTCAGACTGATTGGGAAAGCTGTTTTCCAGATGCTTTTTTTTTTTTTTTGTTTTGTTTTGTTTTGTTTTGTTTCAAACAAGCCATTCATCCCCCGACAACAATGAGGTCATCCACGATTCTGGCTCCCCGAACAGGAATCCCTGAACAAAGTTCAGCTCGTTCATGTTTGGCTGCGGCGTTGTGTGTGTTCACTGGTGTGTGAACTATTATGGAAGGACATGAATGGGAGTTTGTAAATTGGTCGATGGCAGCCAAGTGACATCAGCTGAGAGTAGGAAGGCTTTGAAACCAGTCGCACCTCCTGGAAACTACCAGGGGGATGTTTAGCTGAGTATTAACCAGCACAAACTATTACTGCAGTTTAGGTATTTTTCTTTTTATCCCTGGATGTCAATTTCTCGTGACCATTCGGCCTTTTCGAAACCTATTTACAAGTTGTCCCACGTCTTTTTTTTATTAAGTTACTGGCTGCCATTTCAGAGGGAGAAACATTTGTTCAATCCCTTTGTGAAGACAGCCAGTGCTTAAATTATAATAACAGGGACAATGCAAAAATACATGAATGAGACTGTAAACATATCCGACATATCAGAAAAACACAGTTTTTACTTTGAATACTATTCTGGCGAGATATGTAAAGTTTTTGTTAGCTGATTTCAATGAAATTCTGTGGATCGTTAGGCCTTGGGCCAAGGAACAAGATTCTACAGTCGTGGTGGTGGCACACAATAACAATACTAACATCCCATTAGGCAAAGTTTAACTTTGATGGAGTCCTGAGAACTGAAAAACGTCAATAAAGTGAGTACAAGTGGTGAGAGGGATTCTTTGTGTTCTTTCCGAGTCAAGAGTTGTTTTCCTGCGCGGTCCTACCAGACTTTCGCCACTTTTCTTGTTAGCATGCTAATATTTGCTAATTAGAGCAACAACAAAAAAAGTTCAGCTCAAGCTGATGGCTAGGATGACAATGGCGCTGGAGGAATAGACAGGGGATCACTTAAGTTATCGCAATTCATCCTCTGAGTATCCTGACCAAATTTGAAGTCGATCGCATTAATTCTGTAGGAGGAGTTCGTAAGAGTACAAAGGCTGAAAACGGCGAAAAATGACAAAAAAGCCCATATTGGCCGAATTACTGTAGCGCCCCCTAGTGTCTCAATGACATACAAATTTTAGGGCATGTTCCAGGATGCAATGTGCACATATGGTGCAAATCCTGTGACACTAAGCCCAATGGTTTTGAAGTTATAAGTATTGATGTACAAGCCACGCCCCTAAGAAGACCATTCTGGGGACCATGAATGTATGTTGTATGTTCATCCAACAAATAGCTGTTGAGACATTCCAGTCTGGACAAACCTCGCCGCTGGATTAAAACCTGAAACGATCGTAGTATTCAGTTTGTTGTAGGTCTCAACTGAGGTAATTGGTGTCATAAACAGGTCTGACGGTGGTTGAGATGATTGGTTGCCTCTTTAACGCCCCACTTTAAGTGTTTCTCCAAATTAAGACATAATTTCCCTTCAGCTCTTTTGCTCTCAGATGAACATTTAGTAAGTTTCCGCCTTTTACTTCTTTTAGCATCGTCTATCAGCAGAAAGTCGGACAGCTTTTCCTCAGTTGCTGAGGAATGAAAGGCCCTCTTTGTGTTGGAAAGTGATTAATCAGATTTCCCTCCCTGAACTGCCAGATTGCTATTATGGATTTATCTAAACTTGATTTGTAATCATTTATTGCTGTTGAAACGATTCACGCGTCGCACTAAATGCGCCCTCAGCTTCCTGATTGTCTCACCACCTCCGTCCTATTAATAGCTCACTGCCGAGTCCAGTTCAACAGCTAAAGGTTAACTCAAGCAGGAAAAACAGTGACTAGCATGTAGCAGCCCGCCCAGCTCTCTAAAAATCTGGTGACACATTAAAACCTTTCCTGGAGCGGGCATTTACCCACAACCCCATGCTGTTGGCCTCGGGACTGGTGTGATAACAGTGTTTACCGCTGATGTCATGCAATGGGGAGACTTACCGTTCATCGCTGTGGTTGGTGGCCTGAGACTCAGATCATGTCAAGAGTTCATTAACCAAACATCTAGCATCACAAGGAAGGAATGTGACAAGAGTGTTAAAAAAATAGTCTCTTTCATAAATATAAAGCTAAATCTTTATACTCTGAACTTTGTCCTGTTATTGCTGAAAAATATGTGAAAATTGCTGGTTTCTCTAAATGACTAAATCTGGCATTGGTACTTTAGCTATCCTGTGGAATTCCTGTGAAAAGATTTTAGGGGTTTCTTTATTATATTTTTCGCCTTTTCTAAGGTGACATTTTTTCTAAAGCGGCATCATTATGCCATGTTATATTGTTTCAACATCTAATGTGCAGGTTGCATTTAAATGTCTCGATCACATTGCTTCTCCCCAGTTGGAACAAACTTTACATTTTAGCTCCACAACAAGACTCCACAAATAACTAAATCATCATGATGCCAGTCCAACAGTTGAGTTTTATTAGGTGTTATGAATGCTGTTGTATTAACGTATAGCTATATCGGCTTTACACTGAATTTTTTTTTCTTCAGTTTGTATATTTGTTGTCAGCTATTTTCTTTGCCAGGTCCCCGTAGGAATATATTCGTAAGATCCTGTATGAGCCATGTTGTTGCCAAATGCTAAATTTGAGCAGGTGGCCACGACATGTGGCATCCCGCAGGGTTCGGTTCTGGAGCCTCTGAAGGTTTCACATCAAGGACTCGGGGCCCCGGATCCGAGCACTCTTGACTCCAAAGTCCAGTGAGGTTGGTTCGTGTGGTTCGTTGCTCTGGCAGAAGAAAACATGCGGGTACAATAGAACAACAGTGCCGTGACAAAATTTAAGAAAGTCAGGCTGCAATACCAGAAAGCGAGGGCAGCGTAAGAGGCAGCTCAACAAAAAAAAAAATTCCATTTGAAGAAATTGGCAGCATAACAGGTAAAAAAACAACAAATAAATCTAACGTTTTGAGTTGAACATGCTAAACATGATACCGGCTAAACATTATCATTGTGAGCATGACAATATTAGCATTTAGCTAGTACAGCCGAACAGAGCTGCTAGCTAAGATGGCTGTCGACGCTCAGAAGGTCTTCCACAGGTTTTCCAGCTCGGTGAGTTTTGAGTTTCAGCCACGGCTCACTGTGTTCCAGAAGCTTTGTTATTCTCTGCTGCCCTTCAAGGAACAGATCACTCATTTTTGTTCTTGGCTCTGTGCCATCATTGTAGTGGAAGGCGGAGGGGCGTTGTCTTGGCACAGCTCTCCCCTCAGCCGCCGTGCTCTAATCAACTGGCTTTGTGCTGAAGGAAACGGAAAGTCAGACGGAGACGGAGACCAAGGTCACCCCACAACTGCCACCTTCAAGCCTTCCTCTGTTTACGAAGTACCAAACGACACGTGATGCTTTTCATTTCAAGCAGACAGCAGACTAGTAGTGGGACAGTCAAAGTCTGTGTAGAGGTCAAAAGCAGCAAGACAGGAGAGGTGAGGCAAATTTATAGAAAGGGGATCAGACTAAAGCAAGTGTCCAAAAGGAATGAATGGAAGAGAACCAGTACATTATATATATATATATATATATATATATATATATGCCCTGCGGCAGTAGCATATAAATATATATATATATATATATATATATTCAAGGAATGAATGGAAGTGGACCAGTACATAGTATATATATATATATATATGTACATATATATATACGTATATATATATATATATATATATATACGTATATATATGTATATATATAGCATATATACATATATACATATATATGTACATATAAATATGTATATATACATATATATATATATATATGCTACTGGGCTGATGGGGAAGTGGGAACAGGTGTGCAGGGGAGGTCAGGTGATCTGGAAATAGTGGGAACACTGGTGTTACTGCAGGACAGGTGGAATGTCTGAAAGGACAACAGAGTTCATGGCAGCGAAAGAACAGACAAACAAAATGTTAGATTGGCTGACATTGTGACATCTGAGTACGGGTCCTTCCAGCGTTTTTTATTCCGTCAGCATTGACCGAATTTAACCTTTAACTTATTTGTCATGAAACACTTTGTTTGTATTCTTACCATTAACACGTACAAATACACTTATTGTTTGGGACTTAAAGTGAAACCGCAGTTAGAGCAGATCTTTAGCTTCTGTAATGTGATTTAAAAAAAATGTTTTACAGGAAGATACAAGAGAGGGATTTTGATATTTACAAAACAGTCACAACTACCAACTATTTAGGAAACAGTTGTAACGTCTTAGAAACCTTTTAGCCTCAATCTGCGACACACATCACAAATAGTCAACAGCAGCACATTTGTGAGGTTTAGTTGAGACCACTGTCAACTCTTTATTGTTTGATGACCACAGACTGTAGATAAAGATCGGCGACGTTAACCCAAAAGTGAAGCCGAAACACGTCGATCGCCCCCTGGTGGCTGGATGTGGTATAGGTCGTAAAACCATAAAAGGTCATAAAAAAATTTCTTTCATTTTAAGGTATTTCTTATCACTCTGATGTAAGTGTTTATTTTTCCGATAGCCGTGATTGTCCCTCACTAAAGAGCCGGGCAGGATGTATTTTTGCTTCCCTATCTTATTAATTGTCAGATTTATGTTTCATGTCCTTGTTTGGGGAACAATGGTGTACACACAACCACCTAGCAACAAGACATTCCTGGCTGGGACACAAACCAAAACAAACGTTCGTCAGTAATGTTCTAGTTTTACATATTAAATAATAACTTGTGTTTTCTTTACTTTGGGTCCATTCAGCAGAGCCGATTAGTGGAACACTTCCTGGTTTAAAGTCGGGCCTCGCTGCAGGTTGGAGATCAGGTTTCCTCGTCTGGATGTTTCCCTGTCAGCTTCTGATGAACTAGCAGCATGTTTTGGAAAGTTACTCTCCGTGTGCAGTGAGGTCATGCGGCTTCCTCTGCTGAGTCAGCAGTCGGACGGGTGTCTCCGCCTCGGCCTCGGCGATGAGATCAGAGGTTACGTAACCCACTCATCGCTCGAATCTCATCTGGGAGGTGAGATGACACGGCGACAGCACCGAGCGGCGTGTGCTGACAGCGAGAGGACAACCTCCCTCCTCCCCTTCATCGGAGGCCGTGAACACTAATCCTCTCCCTGTCTCCATTCAGCTCCTTCTGTTTTTAGAACCAGGGTTCAATCAGTGCTGTCTTATCCAGGGCCAACACCCTGCTGTGTTTCCTTTTTATTTTCGTCTTTGAGGCCGTGTTGACTTATTCCTGTGCTACATTTGTTTTATTACCCTTCAGCGTGACGTGTTTGGTGTCTTTAAGATCCTGATTGAATACGTTCTTCTCGTAAAAAAAAATGTGTAATGACGGATGAAACGACTCATCCGGAGTGCGCTTTCTCACAAAACTGACTGAATCTCGTCAGACTCAGATTTGATTGACGTTTATGCTTTTATTTGCCTTACACACTCAAAACATATCCACCTTTCCTCGTGATTGTAGTGCGAAAAAACATTTGCTACTGCAGATTATTTCAGCCCGTTTCAATAGAAATCGACTCGTGTGTCATTACCTCGGCAGGAGAAAGATCAAGGCAGATCAAAACGTTTGATTCGCATTAGAAAAAGGATGAAATCGTTGCACTGAAATTGCAGTTTTCCTGATGTTTTAAAGAAAATCTCTACATCCATATAAAAAAAAAAAAAGAGGATTTAGGTTACAGAGCAACATGGTTATTAACTGATGAATTTAACTCCATTATTCTCCTCTTTTAGCTCCGTTTTTGGTCTCCACCGACTCCTCAGGGAGATATCTGTCTCTTTAGCTGCTAAAAGCTGCGCTATGTTCCCCGGCTGGTCTCTCACTGTGTCCGTCTGCCGAGCAGGTCGAGCACAGTGAGAATCAGACGGTAAATATCCCAAATCTTTCCCGAAACCTAACCAAGTTGTTTTTGTTGTTTGAACCTAACTTCCTGTGAAGACGCTACGCATGTAACACGTCTATGTTGACGCGCCTGGCGCTAACACCAGAGGAGTGGATGGAGCGTCAGAGTGTGAAGCTTTGACGCATCGGTGTGTTAAATATTCATATGTAATTTGGAGCTCTGGCTGGATTTATGTTGATCTCCGAGGAGCTCCGGTGTCTCCGAGTAAGTGGAGGTACAGTACTTCCACCTCGTTCGCCAGCTCTCTACAGGTTTGAGTTTTATTTTGGTAACGTTTTTTTCTGTCAGCTCTCTCTCTCTCTCTCTCTCTCTCTCTCTCTCTCTCTCTCTCTCTCTCCAATTAGAGCTCTGAGTCATGGGGTTGCACAATAGCCGAGCTGCGTAATCACATAAAGCCGGCTTATCTGTCTCGCCAAGGGCACCCAGTGTACTCTGACCCACTGTGTGTGTGTGTGTGTGTGTGTGTGTGTGTGTGTGTGTGTGTGTGTGTGTGTGTGTGTGTGTGCAGACCTAAGCAGTCTAAGTGCAGATCCAATTGGAGGAAGTGAAATTGAGCGAAAAACAGGTTTTTGAAGAGCAACAGAGCAGGTAGACGTCCAGAGATACAAACAGCAGACACGTCAACATATACAGGAGTACAACCAGAGGTGGAGGAAGTACTCAGATCGTTTACTTCAGTGAAACTAGCAATAAATACTATAAATACTCTATAAATACTCTGCCACAAGTAAAAAAAAATCCAACATTAAATATTTGACTTAAGTGAAGGTACAAAAGTATTAGCATCAAAATATACTTAAAGTACCAAAAGTAAAAAAAAATACTCATATGCAAAAAATGGCTTATTGCTGTGCATCAGTATATTTACTCAAGCCCTGTACTCGGTCTTGCGGGGTTGTCACGGCAACGGCAGCGCACGAGGATGCAGTCATGTTATTCTGTTCTGGCAAAATGGACTCCGACTGCGTCTTGTTGTGCACCCTTGTGTTAAATAATGACAATAAATGATCCTTGAATCCTTGAACCACCATACATTTCTATTGTAATTATGTTTTTATAGTTATGGTAATTGTTATTATTGATGTTGCTGAGTATCTCTCTCCCTCTCAACCCAACCGGTCGAGGCAGTCTTGGTTCTCCTCGGGGTTTTCTTCCTCGAGTTTCTTTTCTACACACACACACACACACACACACACACACACACACACACACACACACACACTGACTGAGCTGCAGTACAGCTGAGCATCTTTATCTAAATTAATTATGTAAAGTAATTGACATTCACGCAATTTGTTGACACAATAACAGAGAAGAAGAATAGAATAAATATAAAGGAGTTCTTTTTATTATTTTCTCTTATCTTTACTTTTGTTTGTTTTGCTTTACTTTCCTGTTCTTTTCCTCTATTACTATTGTAAACTGATCAACACATGCACAAAAAAATGAAAATACTTGTTCTTTGATACCTGTATGTCATATTGTGCATTCTCACCAATAAAGTATATCATAAAAAAAAAACATAGACAGTTACCTACAATAGATCGTGTGTGAATGAAGAGGGAAACAATACCTCTAAAATAACTATTTCCACAAATGCTATATTTGTAAAAATATTAATTTTGTAATTGAATAAAACACATTTGTATTTATTAAAAATGTTTTTATAAAATATATATATATATAAAGGTGCACGTGGCAAAAGTAAGTAACTGAAAGGAAAAAGACAGAACATCATTTAGGGACACACACACACACACACACACACACACACACACACACAGATCTCAGTTACATAAACTGTTGTGCTCTAACTGTAGATTGGGTCGACCCCTCAGAGTGTGATGACGCGGCGCTGCAGGCTGGAGAACCGTCACCGGGTCAATGAGAGGACGCTCAATAAAAGACATCATCAAACAACCGGGCTTCAACCATCAGCGTGTGTTCTGTTTGTTTGTGTTCGAGCAAAGTCTGACGTCCTCCAGTCAATGGCCTCTCTTCATCGCCTTCACTGCCGCTGGAAACAACGC
Organism: Ophiodon elongatus; assembly: GCA_016806645.1. Taxonomy (NCBI): domain Eukaryota; kingdom Metazoa; phylum Chordata; class Actinopteri; order Perciformes; family Hexagrammidae; genus Ophiodon; species Ophiodon elongatus. The sequence goes on from JACSYO010002154.1 coordinate 69,465, forward strand.
CTTCACGCACCCGTCGCCGTGTGTACGTCTCTTTAAAAACTTAGTGAGGGCGACGAATGCTCAAAGTTTTGGGAGGTAGATTCACATTTAAAAAAAACAAAAACAAAAAAAAAAGAAGAATTGTTGTTGCTTTCGTGATCTTTGAAAGGACGACACATCCACATCGGGAGCAGGTCCTCTACGTGTTGCTACGGTAACCCAGAACGGACAAACCCAACGCCGGCACACCACACTTCTCCGAAACTTCTCCAAATCCTACAACCTGTTCCTTTAAGTTAATCGTATATATATATACATATATATATATATGTATATATATATATATATATATATCTCAAAAGCTTCTGGCTCCAATTTCAGTTCCACTTGAATATCCGTGGTCCCCAGAGGATGAACCCTGACGACCTCCAATCTAAAACTACCACCAGGAGTGACTTTGTCCACAAAGAAATATACATTTTCTGATATTTTTCCTCAACCACATCCTCCATGCGTCCTCCCCAGAGGATGAACTATTTTAGATTTTTTTTTCAAAGCTGCTAGTTTCATTTCGTGTTTCATTTTGTGAAAGTGGAAGTGTTTCCAAGACCGGAGTCCCTTTAGAAAGCCTCCCAGTCTGCTCCGCTCAGTCCTGGTCCTGGTCCTGGTTCTGGTTCCCCTGTGCTCCCCCCCCCCCTGTGGGCCCGATAATACGGCCTGGGTCTCCAGCAGTATGGTGTCGGTGATTTTTTAATTATATAGAAATACCCAATGTTCTCGCTGATGGGTTTGTTTACTTATGAAGGTCATACAGAGGCATCAGTATTTAATTGAGTCTGTTTCATGACCAGTTAAAAGTTCCTCACAGTAACTTTAATGACTCCCTTGATTTTTTTTCCTCTGCAGCGGCACCTTCACAACAAACATTCACAAACTGGTAAATCTCTGAATCATCAGAAATGTGGAGTCATCTGGGGACTCGGTGATGGAGGAGAGTTTTATTGTTCATAAAACTTGTAGTGTTTTTATATTGGCTCTGATAATTTGGTTATATGGACGGTCAGCGGCACTTAAGTGAGTTCAAAGGTTTATGAGCAGCCCCGAGAATAGAAAAAGGAATAGGAACAATGCTAGACACACACCACACACACACACACACACACACACACACACACACACACACACACTCATTAAAGATAACCATATGCAAATAAACACACATAAAGACGGATGATTCTGTTTCCATCCTGTCTGATTGTTTTGGAAAGAATCAAACGCATGCCGCGTTCATAACAAAGGCGCACACGCACACACACACACACACACACACACACACACACACACACACACACACATAAACACATAAACACACGCACACATCTGCCTCCAATGACTGCAATCAGACAAATGTCTGCAGTAGTGGTGTTTCAGCCACGCAGGGAGGCCTGGGGAGGGAATCCAGCAGCAGCAGCCGGCCGGAGGATTAAAAACAGGAGTGGGGGAGGAGGGTGGAGGTGGAGGAGGGTGGAGGTGGAGGAGGGTGGGGGAGGAGGGGTGGGGTTCCTGGAAAATGTCTGAAAACTGAAAAAGTGGAGGGGGGCGGATTCATGTGCTAGACATCGTAAAACTGTTTCCTGCAGCTCAAGGACTCAGGGAGGGACGGGGGTTGTCATTTCTTTACAAGCTTCTCCTCCCAAAAGAGAGAAAAGTGCTCGTAAGAACACGAGCAGACGGGAGAGTTTCTCTCTATTGTTTTTTTTTTTTTTTTTTTTTTTTGCTAGTTTTTTTAAAAATAACAATTTAGCAGCTTTGTGCGCCCCGGTGGGATATACGAAAAAAATTACTCAGATTACATAGAAACTATATTTAAAGGGTAATCAAAAAACAAGAAAACGAAAATACTTTTGAGCCGTTTGTATAAACCGTATCTGGAGATTTCTCTGAGTTGTCGGCAACGCGTTAAAAATCGAGGGTTTGAAGGTTTTAATTATATATATATATATGTATCACATATCATATTATTATATATTATATTATATATAAGTCACAGTATCACGGAGATCTACTACACGACCCGCGATCCTAACGTGGAACAGCAGCGTCTCGTATCGGTGGAGCTCGATGTTACCATGGAAACGTTTACCTCTCGCGCTCGTGGAGGCGTTGCTCCCGGGTTTTTAAAACGCACCAACATGTCGGCTCGTTTTTTGGAAACTTCTTTTTTTTTTTTTTTATATTACGCAAGTGACAGCGTTTCTGGAAAAATGCGAGAGATGAGGCGAAATTTTTTTTTAAAAAGAGCCGCGCGGCTCCTGAATCTGTTTTCATTTTAGAAATCGACAACGGTCAGTTTGAAAGTTTTTCGGAAGTTTTCAGTTTTCGCAATTTTTAACTGTTGCCTGTTTTCCGGTTTTTCCAATCATAATTTTCTTTTTTTGTTGCTTTCGGGCGTTCTGCGTTCCGTCAGAGGTCGACACTATCGCGACGGTTTGCTGTTGATCAGCGGTTCTGTGTGGATCTGAAGATAAATCCACTGATCGCTGTGAGGCAACGGAAACAAATTATTTTTGTGATTGCGAAATTCATTTGTTTGACATCTTCGACTCATTGAGTTGTTGGAAGGTGTTAAGTTGCTATATTGGTTCTTGGTCTAAAGACATATGCAGATATCGATGGCCAAAACACAAAACCTCCTATCTGCAAAATGATCCAGGAAAAGTGCAATAACCTCCTATCTGCACTTTGTATATTTTTCTTTTTTTGTATTTTTGTATTTTGTATTATTTATTGGGTATCCTTAACAAATAGCATTCTGCAAGAAAACAACAAGTTCTTTTTAGCATTTCCAAAAAAAAAGTGCATTTTTCAGATAGGAGGTTTTGCTCTTTGGGTTTAATAATGAAAAGCTCAATATTTTGTATTTTTTAGGGAATCTGTGTTTGCAAAAGGATAAAGGGCGAAGGGCTGACGGTATGTGGACTAAACCTAAATTACCTATTTTTACGCTGAATAAAACTGAATATGGTACGGAGAATTATGACGTAAACAATCCGTCTACAAAGCAAAGATCTCTATGTTCTCAGGTGAGATCAGATATCTCACCTTTCACTGTTGGTATGTTTTTCTAATTGTTTCACGCAAGCGGCGTGATGCTTTGTTTGGATAAGATAAAAAAAAAAAAAAACAGAATATTTTGTCAATAGAGACAGAGCTTGAGATGACTGTTTACACTGGAAACACATGAATTAGTTATTCTGAGAAGAAAAATGGGACAAGAGAGAGAAAAAAAAAAGATAATCTGTCCCCCGTGTGGTGACGGGCCAAATACCCGTCACCACACCGAAATAAAAGAAATGAATGAATGAATGCTTTGTAGTCGCTCTCTGCTCAGTCGTACATTATTGGAGAGAAATGCAACTACTTTGAGTTGCTGATCTGTTGCTTTACGACCCGCCTTGTATCTGTGTGTAATTAGGTTTTGAATACAAGTGTCCTGCAGCTGAACACAGTTCATGCTGTGACAAAGGCCTCCTCCTCCGACATGAATCACCGCGCTCGGGTTTTTTTTTTGGCCGAGAGCCAGCTTCCTCTGCTCTGAAACACTTTTCTGGGACCGTTTACGTTCAGCGGTCGAACCTCGTGTCTTATCAGTAAATTACGAGACGCATGAGTCAGATAAAAATGTTTCGCAACCACGCAGCCGCACACCGGAGGCTCCTCGCCGAGCTCCTCTCGGATCAGACGGATCTTCAAAAGCAACCGACGCCCTCTTTTCCTCCTGCTGCCATGAAGTATGTTTACTGTCTCCGACCCATCGAGGAGAAACTCCCTCTAATATTCTACCATCCGCCTCTCGGGGGCCGGCGGCTTTGAACTCGTGGCGAGCTGAGTGTTTGAAGTCAGCAGTCTGGAAGAAGCCCGAAACCCGTGGTTTTTAGTTGTGGTTTTTTTTTTTTTCCTCGGGACGTTACGTAAGCCGTCATTATTTGCAGCTTTCTTGCTCCGGGGGCCTCGGTTACATCACGGGTGAACTTTGCCGTGTGGCGCTCATGTTATTTTTGGCAAAGCAGCGTTATGCACCTGAACGGAGAAAGGCTGGCGCCACACTCAGGAAGAAGAGGAAAGAGGGGAGAGGGAGGGGGCAGTGGGGGGGGGGGGGGTGACAGGAACGTTTGCCTCAACCAGCGAGGCTGTTAAAGACTCCATGAAAGTCAAACGCGCCCGTGATGATGAGTTTAGCAGTTAGTCCCCGTAGACGCCGTCGGAAAGAGTGAAGAGCGACGGGGAAGGAAAAAGGAAACGTCGACCAGCTTGGAGCGAGTCTCCTTCAGTGACTGCTTTCACAGATTATGGTTTTCTTTCTGAGCTGAAAAAATAAAAAAAGAGAGAGAGAGAGAGAGAGAGGGAGAGAGAGAGAGAGAGAGAGAGAGAGTCTCCATGCCTCTTAAATCGTCTGCGGTCTGGAAGCGTTTTCCTGACGAGAGGAGCTGGAGAGGCTCCGAGCTGCTGGACGACTCCACTCTGGCATCATCATCATCATCATCATCATCATCATCGTGTCAAGTCGGTAACGAGGCCGAGTCTCAGGAGCGGCTCTCCCCTCCCATCTGCTTTTTTAAGCGTTCTTTCTCTTTTTGAAAAAAAAACAAAACAAAACAAAAACATTTCTTTCTTCCAGGGAAATTCCGATCATTTCCCCTCCCGAGGCCCGAGCAGCTCCCTCCTCTCGACAGTTTATTTGGAAATGTAGACTGTTAGACTCGAAGCCCTGTCCTCCCTGTGTGACCACCAACCCCCTTCCAAAACTGGCACCCCCCCCACCCCTCACACACACACACACACACACACACACACACACACTCTCACAGAATCCCCACCATGGCTGCAGATGTGGCACATCTGGCTCCAGGAATGAGTCATTTTTCTTGGCTTGCTCTCATGATCCGCTCTCCCCCCTGCCCCCCTCACCCCTCTCCCCTCCCCCTCTCTCTCTCTGCCGCCATGGCAACTGACGGATGTTTGGCAGGAAGTCCTTGGCACCGAGCCGGGCCGAACGAGTAAGAGAGCTGTGGAGCTCAGGGAATGAGAGAGAGAGAGAGAGAGAGAGAGAGAGAGAGAGAGGGAGAGAGAGAGAGAGAGAGAGGTTTTTGTGTGCGTATGTCAGAGAAAGCAACAAAGTGTGTATGCCTGTGTGACAGAATGAGAGAGTTAAAGTGTGTAAACAAAAGGGGGGGTTGGGGGGTGGGGGGGTGAGGCGAGGTGGGCGGGGCTATAATCTGGCGATGGTCCAGTCCGACCATAAAGCTCTGAGTCTCAATCGAGGCCTCTGGCAGAACAAAGCTGTGTGCCACACTGCCGCCGCCACCGCTTGGCAGCAGCCACGTTTTCCCAGCAGCCTTTGCCTTGGCAGCTGGCCGACCTTTCCCTGCAGGCCTGCAAAGAGGATTAGGACAGAGGACGGGGGGGGAGGGGAGGGGGGAGAGGGGGGGAGACGAGGGGAGACGAAGGGAAAAAGAGAGCCTTGTTGTTTTTCTCTTGTCCTTTCACTTCGCCCCCAGTGACATCACCAGCGCTCCGATTCCAGATGCGAGGCGTCCAAAAGTGTTTCTCCCCGGGTTTATTTGACTTGGCCGTCCATTTTATAAAGGTTGCGATGAGTTCTGTATCTCGGGGTGGTGGGTGGGTGGTGGGTGGTGGGAGTGGGGGGCACAAAATAAGGATGAAGTCCAGGAACATTTGGTGACACCCTGGTAATGAAAACGGGATGGTTCTGCTTCCAAACCTGGAAATGTGTGTGTGCCCGTTAAAAATGATCCCCATTGACTTTCCATTGGCATTGTTTCCATGGTGCTGGCATATCAACATATAACGACTCCTGTATGGGAGCGTGAAAGTGTTTTATATACTAAATGCTAATAGCTCACAATGACAGTTTTTATACGCTGATCTTTAGCAGATATAATGTTTACCATCTTCACTGTCTGTATTTTAACACATTAGCGTGCTAACGTATGCTGATTAGCAATAAACACAAAGTACAGCTGAGGACGATGCGAATGTCAATAGCTCTGCAGGGATTTGGACAGAAACCAAAGTATTGGACACATTAAACTCTTGATGTGTGGACCAAGTTTCATAGCAAAAGGATGATTTTCCCTTCAGCCTGACATCATGATTTCTGCTCAGGAAAGTCTATTTAGAAGCAAATAAAATCGTTGGTTTATTTATTGTTTCTGTAACAGAGCTCTTTTAAAACACTAAAAGGACATCAAGAGGTCTGGAACCAGGCTGGATGCTTTCATCCTCTCTTTGTCCAATCGGCTTCTGTTCCCGGCACTTATTGATTTAAACGTGTGTGGAGGTCTATCAATAGATCGGCGAGTCGCTTCCTGAGACCGTGTCTTTGTAGGAAGGTAGACGCGTCCCATCTGATGGGGATGTTTCCAGGCCGCGGCGTTTACCGCACAGAGAGGCCCGGACCACTCTGTGCATGTAAATGAGATGGAGATGTGTTTGTTGAAATGGTAAACAGACTGTTGTTGGTCCCGCGCCAACAGTCCCGCAGCTGGAAGAGACGAAGGAGGCAACGGCGGCGTCCCGGTAAACAGGAAGCAGTTCATTACTGGTAATATCCTGACAATGAGGTTATGTGCTGATAAGTGAGGAGATTAAAGTGCATCGCCGAGGCTCTGTTTACCCTCCGCAGACAGCAGGAGACACACCACATCTGCTGGGTGTGTGTGTGTGTGTGTGTGTGTGGTGGGGGGGGGGGGGTACCCTAAAGTCCCAGTGACAGAACTGTAATATGGCCTGCAGGGTCAATGCTAAGTTTGGTGCCAAACTGCCAAAGCTTCAACCAGCCCAAACAACTCAGGAAAACTACCCCAATTGGAAAAAATACATTAGATATTGTTTATTTAGGAAAAACCAGCCGACAAAAAGCTGCCATTTAAAAGCCACAGAGTTCGTAGCAGACTCAATATGCAAAGCGCCCTCAATCAAAATACGACTGTAGGTGGCGATTACAAATGTATTCAGTAGTTTTGATGGTAACAAAAGAGGAGATCAGGTGTAGTTGGTCAAAGAGCAACAAAGCCCACATGGGGAGGGTTAGTTCTAACAAACACAGAACTTTCCCCCAGGAGGCCGCTGTTCATGTCCCGTGAGACCAAGAATCAATGCGTAGAGTTATTTTATGTTACGTATCTAACTACGTTACTATGATAGATGGTATGGCCCAAATATTTATATCACGGCATAATTTTTAAGCATGGATGGTAACGGTATATTTCATGGGATATTAGTTTTTTCCTAAAATGTCAATATAAATACTTTTGAAAGAGTAAGAGAGCAGTTGTATTGGAACTGCACAGCATAATTTCAACCATCTTTTTTACTTTATTATTGTCATCTTTAGTGGTTATTTTCAGAAACGAAATTAATAGGTAATAAATGATTGTATATTAATTTAAATACTTGCTTTTATTTAAATTAATAGTAATTCTAATTTCGTAGGATATGCTGCTTAGAGCTAGTGTTAGGAAGTTAATTTAATGCCCTCTCCAACATTTATTTTATATCGCCAAAAACGACATTTTATAAGATTACACTTGAACACAATACTCATTTTTAGAGCTTAAATGCGCCACGCAAGTAAACGCAACCTCCCTTATCTTTAGCCGTGTAGCTGTAATAGGTAATAGGTAATACCTATACCTGTAATACCTTCCACCCCTACGTTATGTTAGAACCACGTCACGTACTACTTCACGTAACAAACGTTATTTTAACTCAAACCATTATCTTTTCCTAAACCCAGAACAAACGTCTAATGCAACAGTCAACAAGTTGAAACAGAAACAAGGGAGCTTCCCTTTCCCTCGATGAAAGCGGTAAACTTGTGTTTACAGTCAGTCAAACCTCCTCGTGAGTCAGTGGACGTAGAAGCATCGGTTCAGGGGAGGGGGGGGGGGGGGCTCTTAATAATTGAGCAAATAGCTTTGTAGTATTAGCTTTGATGTGTTAAAACGGGTTTAATTTTTAAACAGAGCGTTTGGTGAACGAAGCATCGCTGCACACAGAGAAAAAGGCTTTGATGATGTGGAACAGATGATGCATTCGGGGCAAAAACACATTTCTGTTTTATCTCGCCTCAATCGGAGGCAACTGTCGGCGCTCCAAATAATTAAGAATTGGCCTCGAATTCAAACAGAGAAACAGATTAGCCTTCGCAGTCCCAGTGGGATCGACTCTAAACACGTTGTTTAATGAAAAGCCGTTGGAAATGGTATTTACAAGCTTTTCGCAATTAATGATGTCTGTCAGCACAGACTGAGATCTGCCAAACGGCTCTCTTTAAATCTCAGAAGGCCTGAAGGAGATCTGAGCTTCACCTCCTTATTGAACAGAAATCCGCCAACAGCTGGTGAAAATGAAAGGAAAATAGAAATATGTGGACACCCGCGGGACCAAGGAAGTCCACTGAAGACTTTGGTGTTGAGTTAAATATCAACAACTTCTGGACAGAAGTTTTCTGTTGATATTCAAGGTCCCCAGAGGAGGAATCCAAGTAATTTCAGTGTCCATTCCTGCATCGCCACAATCAGGGCAAAGCTTTCACTTGTTCTCCGGAAAACATTAAAAAGATAATTGACAAATTGCTGTAATATTTACTGATAAACTTCACGCTCCACAGAGGATATACCCTTTAGATTTTGGACACACCATGAACTTCCTGGAGTGGCAAATGGACTTGCATTCATATAGCACCCATTCACACACCGATGCCCAAGGATACTTCGTCATGCGGACTGGAGGAACCGGGAATCGAACCACCGGTCTTCTAATCAGAGGACAACCTCTACCTCTGAGCCACAGCCACTTTTGGAACAAAATGTCAAACGATATGGCCAAAAATATATGGATACACCAAATATTATGCCCATACGTGACAGATGTGATTGTGACACCATTTCAGGGAAAACCGTTTCTTTATCTAGAAATAAAGAAGGCTTTGTGCACGCAGACATTATCATGTTGAAACAGGAAACTGACAAAGATAATCCACAGCTAGACCAACACTGTTGTCTAAGATATCATGTTATGCTGTAGCTGTAGGATTTCCCTTCATAAGAGGACCAGATCAGGAAACACACCCAGACCAGAAAGACGTAGCGGACGTATGTTGTGTCCACATACTTCTGGTGGTTTGAGGCTGTATCTCTCAACACAAAATAAATCATATCTGTCAGTGATAATATGATTAGCTATCCAGCAGATATAAAAGACTCCAAAGACTTGAACTTCCTGGAAAACTGCAAAACTGAAACTGTATCACATGACAATGGGAAAGCGATCCCTCTCGGCTTTACGGGGCTTTATAGTGAGTTTCAGGTCATTGTTTATCTGGCCGGCCCACAGCTTTACTGTTCTGTAAAACCCGCTGAACACTACCTGCTCAGCAGCAAACAGGAGACAGACACTGCCAGAGACTAGCTGGTGAACATAGGGGAGCATTTAGCAGCTAAAGAGACAGACATTTTCTTACACAGATGGTGGAGACCAAAAACAGAGCAAAAAGAGGGTGAATATTGGATTCACATTCATCAGGTGGACAGAAACACAACTGTCAATGCCACTGTTGTGGTCACAAATTGTTTCCTGTTGCAAACAAGTGAAAAAAAAAAAGATTGCTGCAGGTTTAAGGAAGTTTTGACTAGGGATGTCAAGAAAACCAATATTTCAGTACAAAGTCAATGGCAAAATTCAGTAAAGTAGTACCACGGATCAAGTCTTGAGACTATGCATCTCGTTGTCCCAGGGACTATTCCCCTGATAATGCTACATTGTGAACAACAAATCAGCGTTGAAAGTAGGAAATACTAGTTCAAGTTAGCAGTTAGCAGCCGGCGGGCAGCAAAGTGCTGCTTGGCTAAATAACGGAGCTAACAGCTAACATATGGAGGTTGCACATGAGGATTACATGAGGATGCGTTCATGCTCTATTTACTAAAAACGAGTATTGGGGGAAGGTAAATTGTAATGTTATTGTGATGTGTTCAAATGTAATATTGTAAAATTTTGTTTTTGGTGAGAAACTTGGAAAATTATCGAATAATAAATTCGCAAAAAACTGTATGCAAAAAGTAATAAAAGAGTGTATGTTGAAGAACATGTGATTTATTGTTTTATATTGTTTTTTTTTTTTTTTACCATGACATCGAATTGGGTATCAACAATCATGGAATTTCACTGGTATTAGTATTGAATGCTAAATGTATGGCAGTGTGACATATCAGCATATTGACAGCATTTCATAGGAGCTTTAATTGTATCTGTGTAACTCTGCTGAGGTGATTAGATACTAAATCAGATGTTTGCAGAGCTGATTGGACCTCCGGCGCAGACAGACGGACAGACGGTGCGTCGAGTTACCAGAAGCCCTCTTAGTAAAGTTGCCGAGGCAGGAACTGACGGATATCTTCAGTGACTGTAAACGGTTAATCATTCCTGGAGCTCCAGTTTGACCTCGGCGTCACCTCAGAGCTCTGCCTTCTCCCGGGGCTGGTTTCCCATCGTGGAGACTTCCTCCCCCATGTGAAACTGCTAAGCTGAATAAACGGACTGGGTCGACCCCTGCAGACATGAGGCCAAGTCTGCAAATCTCCCATCCGAGTGGCCCACGGGGAGGCTATTTAAAGACCCCGCTGATCAGGCAAAACACGGCTGCAGCGTTCCTCATCCTGCGACCGGTTTAAAGTCTGACACAGTCGCAGGGATGTTTTGTAACGTGGGCTTTATAATCAGAAGGGCGTGCAGCTTCGAGAAGCAGTGTCTTACCTATTGCACTCACTGTAAAGGCCTCAGGAAGCTTCGAACGTAGTAGTTTGCCCACGTGTAGAAGGAAGTATTCCTACCTTTTCTGCGGTCGTGTCCTCCTTCCGGGGGCATCCCCGCTGCCCATCTAACTTTTTCGTCCTTTGTGTTCTTTTGTAAACACCAAAAAGTGACAGAAAGTTGCCACGCGTTGCTTAAAGTGGCTGTGATTGTCGGCTGTAATTCGGACATCTGAAAAAGTGTTTCAAATGCTGTTGAGGTGTGTTCGGACCAGGCGGCAACCTCCGGTTCTGCCGAGTGAAGCCGATGCGGAAGTGTCTTAAAACTTGCATTGTCTCTCCTGACCACCAGGGGGCGACTCATAGATTGTATAGAAGTCTATGGGAAAATGACTCTACTTCTCACTTGATTTATTCCCTCATTGTAAACATGAGTTTATGGTCTCAATCTCTAGTTTCAAGTCTTCTTCAATACAGCATGATGTTCATTTAGTAAATTATGGTCCATTTAGAGTCAAACAGACCATAAAGCAGGGGACGCTTTAGGGGCGGGGCTACAAGGTGATTGACAGGTGCTGCAACCATATACGGCGTCTCTACGTCACTCCTCCGCCGTCCAAATATTCTCATTTCCGTTCATTGGTTGCCAAAAAAAACAACACGGCGACGGGCCGTAATCCAAGATGGCGGACTCGAGGCTTCAAAACGGCCGTTCACAAACCAACGGGCGACGTCTTTATGACTACGTCCGCTTCTTATAGACAGTCCGTGGTTCAGGCAGGAAGCAAAACAGAATTTTTAAACACTTTAAAAGGATTCCGATGAGCACTTTGATTGAAGCACACCGAGGCCGTGAGTCTCGGAGGATGCAGGCTAAATGGCACCATGAATCATTTTGAAGATAAACCGATGAGTATTCAGCGCTGCTCTGAGAGGGGAATTGGGGATTTTGTTGCTGTAACAAATGGAGTGTTATCATTTTTCTCTCCCAATACTTTAGTTTCTCGTCTACTGAGGGATTAAACAAAATCTGTTCATCTTCAAACAACAACAACAAACTGGTGATAATTTCTTTGCAAAGTGTTTCTCTTTTTCTCATATTCTTCAATTAAGAGTTTGGCTTTCTTTTATGGCCTGTCATGACTTCATCCATGTAATATTCTGAGCATCTGTGCTCAATATCTTTGAGGTATCGACTGAAATAACCCAAACTACTTGGTCAGGTTTAGTACAAACATCGTGGATTGGCTTAAAATACAAGTTTGTTACGTTATTTAAGTTACCAACGTTAATAGAAATAAGGGAAACTTAGCTTTTGCTTTGAAACAATATCGACAAAAACTCTATGCGGCCTTTCGCTGACTGAAATAAGAAATGTTTTCATGACACTTCAAGCATAAACATAATTACGGAGAAAACACGTTTCCCTCAAAGCACAAGACAATGCAGTTTCCTTGTATAGAAACTATTCTGAGACCAGGCTGTTTATAGTTCTAGTTCGGTATAACTAGGTATAAGCATATTGTATATATACCGTATATTTCTGTACTGTGTCTCCGCAGAAGTGTGTCAGACTCTCTATGTTTTCTGTACCTGTTGATCAGTGGGTTCAGTTCGGATGTAACCCAGAGATCCCGAGCCCAAAATGTTAAAACAACACCTCCCCGTCTGTGTTTGGCCTGTTCGGGTGCTGAGTGAGTGATGTGGGAAATGTCGTCCGTGCTGTCAGTTCGTGTTTGTGTTTCCATTTGGGAAGGGAAATCACATGAAGGAACCCCCCCCTCCTCCCCCTCCCTCCCCCTCCCTCCCCTCCTTGCTGTGGGAGGCAGCGACTGGATGGTCAGTCAGCTGACTGAGAGGATTTATTGGGGGGGGGGGGGTTTAAATCAGCAGGTTATAAAGGGCCATTATAGAAGAAAAGGCTTCAGAGACGACCAGCAGCCATGATGATTTCCTAAGCAGGAGACCCAGGTATATTTTTACTAACACGCCATGATGCTCAATGCAGCATTATGTATTAAAAAGTGGTTACACTAAATAAAAATCTCCTACTTCCTTAAGTGGCTGCTCTTATCACACTGCTGTTGTTCTGAATGAAACTTAAATTAAAAAAATGTAAAAAAAAAAAGGAATTTAAAGGGCAAATTATCCTAATTTAAACTGTTAATTGAAAATATTTAACACCCTGTTTTTTTTTTCTTTCTAATTACGCATTACGTTTCGCACCATTGTAATAATGAAGTGAAGGCCGCGACGCGTCTCCAGGTTGTCACATGACCTGCAGTTCCATCCGTGACCACTGCTGCGACGTGGTGCAGCTCTGCTTCCGGTTGCCCAAATCTAATACCCGCGTTGTCGGCTAACAGCGGGACGTTTAAATACTCACGGATGTCTGAGTTTTCCTCTTTGAGTCTGACTCAAGTCTTGCTCATATTGACTCGCGCCGTCTTTCACCGCGATAACGTAAACTAGTCATAATGACTCAGCGTCCTCACTCACAGACTCTCAGACTCGGCGACTCGGAGGCGAGCTCCCGCAGAGCGTTTAAGAATGACCCGCCGTGTTCGAGAGCTCCTTTTGTGAACACTTTGTGTCACGTCAGCATTTCTGCAGACTTTGCCTTCGGGAATTACCCACAATTCATAGCGCCTGGTGTGGGAAAAAAAGAGAATACGGCACGAGGGTGTCGACATCCTGCCGTGTTAAATTTCACACGGTGATGAGATGATGGAAATCAAAGGAGTTTGAATTTTGCTGAGTGAAGCATGTTTTGAGAAATAAAACTAATAGATTATTTGACAAGTAAATCTCCCGTAAGGCATTGGAGACCTGAAACTCACAATTGTACATAACACGTTTTAGCGTCGTCATGACGACGTGATACGTCTCCCTGCAATGTCCTGTCCCATTTCGTATTTACGGCCTATTTCAAGGCCTTGCAGCTTCTACCGGTCGCCTGGTAACTGACATCATTTACCAGGTGATGTCAGCTACGTCTTTGAGGGGTTTGAGCTTCAGGCCTTAGAGGACTCAGGCTCTCACACTCTTTTGTACCACCCAGTGGCAGTTGCGCAACATTAATTGCGTAACTTCTCCAGTTCGCGTGGAGCTTTGTTCGTACTCACGCGTGGCCGCTTGTCTGCATTATTCTCGGAGCCATGAACCAACAACCTCCACAATGCACGGGAGGAATTGTAATGACTGTAAACTCATATCTCATATTCACGGACTACTTCATTGCCTTCGCACGATCCCCTTTAAAAAGGAAGAAGTCAAGCATTAAATGCATTACACACTCGCATGTAGACTCTTAAGACCTCCTCTTTTTGAAGCATTTAAAAACCAGTCGTTTAATAATATGTTTATAACTCTTTAATCCAGATTCAGAGGTACGCGACCACTTGCGGAGCCTTCGAGACAGAACAGATTTCACTCGATAGGATTCGATTGGAAATGTGCGACGCGATTAAATAACGTTCCTCCGCAGCTGAATTCGTTGAGCGTCTGAGTGTTTGAGGAGGAGACGTTTTACGTAAAACCTGCTGTATTTCACCTCTTTCCTTCTCCCGCTGGAGATTCCGTCTCCACGCACGACGATGGACGCCGACGGCTCGCTGCTCTTTGCACATTTGCCTGCAGCAGGCCGAGGCGTCGCCGGAGAAGACGGGACGCATTGTTCCTCCCTTCCCTCTCTTGCTGTCTTCCCATCAGCTGACTTGGAAGGGGGAGGGGGAGGGGGAGGAGGAGGAGAGGGGGAGGGGGGGGGGGGTCATGTCATGATGCCCGTGAGGCCCGTCAGCAGCGATACGGGCCGTGAGCGAGAGCTCTGACTCACCGCGGGTCAGACACCACCGACGTTATCGCACATCAGCCGGATGCTTTTCTGTCCCCGAACTCATCTCCTCTGCATCTTTTGACTTTCACGCCAATGTTTCTTTACTCTTTTGTTCGGCCCATAAATGATTTTTGTTACAAAGAGAGAGAGAGATACATTTTTTTTCATGTGTATCTCAAAATATATAACTAGATTTATTTCGAGCACAAAGACCAAACTGCAGCTGGAACCTACTGTTTGTTTTAAAGGTCGACAGACTGTGGGTCGATGGTAAAATATACTTTGACGTGATGGTTACAGATTAAAAGGTTTGCAATACTCCCACACAATGGCAAACAACTAAGAACTACCCAAACAGAAACAAGCTAATCGTGTCATCTCTGTCCATAATTGAGCCCTAAAATGATACATTATTTATTCAGAAGTGAAAAAATCTGCCGTTCAACCGGTTTCCAAATTAAATCAACTTGTTTTTTTTCTAGACTCTAGTGTCTGTATCTTAATATAAAAGAGAATTCAGCCTGTTGCTGCGATAAAACCATGAAAATAAAACTATTATTTTTTTGTTTTATAAAAAATACCTTTTTATTTTAAACTGTTCATGATTTGATAGGTATCTTTTTTTCTTTCTTGTCCCAGAAGCAACTATAAGGGGTCACATTTTAACAAATAAATAGAATAAAAAGAAAGGAAATAAAACTAAATAAATAATAGAAGCAGACTGATTTGCACAGAGAACAGGTTTAAATAGCTCTTTACAGAAAATAAGGATTAAATTGTAGACCAACGTGACTAAAAGAAGAGATTGCATGAGATTTTTTATGTATAATTATATTTTGAGAGAATAATAAAATAGTTTTAGTGATAAAAGGGTGAAAATAAAAGACTCTACATCTAAGTAAGTTATTAATATAGTTGTAACTTTGCAGAGCAAACTGACAAACTAATATCTTGTTCACTCCTGTATTTTGGGGATGTTGGGACTCCATAGAAGTTATTGCTGATGTGTTATTATCTCAGAGATGTGAGTCCGACATTCTTTCAGCAGGACGTTTTGTTTTGCAAAAAAAAAAAAAAAAAAAAGGAAGTGGAACTGGTTTTTACATTTCGTGTTGCAGCTCCCGTGTTCGTCCTCGGGCGTGCAGAAGGGGATTCGAACTTTGCTTGGCAACAACAGCGGAATTCTGTGATTGGCTGTCGGCCCTGTGACGTCACGGGTGCCTGGCACCGTTGACTGGAATGCGAGAGAGAGAGAGAGAGAGAGAGAGAGAGAGAGAGAGAGAAAGAGAGAGAGCGACACAGACACTTGTTGCGTTCATTCTGCAGCGTTGTTCTTGTTTTACAACCCTAAAAAATAATTTTCACACGCCTTGTTGAATGTATTATTGTAATGTTGCCACGTGCTCTTAATAGCGAGCAAGCAAAGATGTAAATAATAATAATATTTTTTTTTAAATCTAAATGTGTCTTCCAACACAGTCTGTGGATTCAGCACTTGTTGCACACTAAAAGGAGTCTGTGTGCAGGCTGTCAGCTGAACTCCCTGCTCAGGGTTTCGGTATTTATAAAAACCTCTTTGGTTCCCTGTGGGCAGAGAGGCGGAAAGACAGGAGGGAGCTCTCACTCTGCCTCCAATTCCAGGGATCCAATTTGGTCCACAAAGTAGCCCAAGGAACGAGGACAGTGGCTTTAGATTTTGGCAACGGTAGCTGTGTTCTGTTTTTTTTCAGTGGAAATACAACTTTCTCCAATACAAGCGTTTCAACGCCAATGTTTACTTTTCAGTTCATGATTTTGTTTTCGATGCCAAAAGTTTAAAGTCTCTTTGGCAGAGCAGGCCAAGATTATATGGACCCAAATGACCATAATAACAACAGCTTCTACTGCAGACAACAAGGCTGCAGGCGACAGTGTTAGGATCAAATGTTTGGGTTTGCTTCAGCTAATTAAAAATGATGTATTCTGTTTGTTAATATTTGGGTTTCACTGCCACGTAATGTTGAATTTGGCTTAATTCTAACGTGTATTACTGGATGGCTACAAACACGGGGAACCATCTTGAAATTATGAATCTTCCCAGTCTGTTGACATGGAGTGAATATAATATGAATAGCAGAACCCAGAAAAAAAAAACATACATGGTTCAAACCTGTATTGTTTTTGGTTTGGGATTTATGATTTTCCTGATATGGTATTGATTATAGTTGTGTCAGCTTGGGCCCAACTATTACCAGAATACTAGATTAGCCATCATGACCTGGCCATGATTGTAAATTTGCCAACAGTATAATTACATTTTATTTACTATATTTGTGTGCATACATGTTTTCAGTGAAAGTAACTAAATACATTCACACAAGTCAAATGGAATACTTGAGTATTTCCATTTTCTTCTACTTTATACTTGTACTCCACAACAATCCAGAGGTAAATATTATACTTTTATCACTTCACCACATTCATCCGATAGCTTTAGTCTTTTCTTTTCTCATTAAAATACACGTGCCACTTTTATTTTATAATATAAACTTGTTTTAAATACTGTTGTCTGTTTGTTGTTTACCATATTTATTTTTAAATTATGTCTTGATGTTTATTGTTTTTATTATTTTTCTTGTTTTCTTCTATGTCTATGTTTATTGTTATGCACTTTTCACCTAGTCAAATTCCTTGTATGTGCAACGTACTCTGCAAATAAATGATTCTGATTCTTTCGTTACTTTGCAGATTCAGATTATTAATACAGAATAATGTAATATTAATGAATACACTACCCAGCAGTATAAAGTACTAAAATTCAGCCCCACTTTTACCAGCTGCAACATTAAAGCAGTGAACATATTAATACATAAATAATTACAATCCAAGAATATATATTGTTCATTCTTCATGAGTAGCCTACTTTCACTTTTGGTACTTTAAGTATGTTTTGATGCTAAAAGGCCTACACTTGTGCTCTTAAGTATTATTTTCAGTGCAGGGCTTTTACTCGTCATAAAGTATTTATTTACCGTGGTATTATTAGGGTCAGTAAAGTCTGAGTACTTCTTCCAACGCTCGCTAAATGTGCGCGCACGTTAAACTTCGGTGGGACCGAAAACCGACGCGGAGTGATGCCTCCTCTCCCTCGGAGACGATCCCTGGGATAGAGAGAGAAAAACGGCGAGCATGCGCCCGAGGGGTCGTCGAAGAATCCAGTAAATAGAACCCCGAGGAGCACGAGCCGCCG
This sequence comes from Ophiodon elongatus, assembly GCA_016806645.1. NCBI lineage: Eukaryota > Metazoa > Chordata > Actinopteri > Perciformes > Hexagrammidae > Ophiodon > Ophiodon elongatus. Next base: position 87,343 of record JACSYO010002154.1, read on the forward strand.
AGCGTCGGCGCTGACGTCACGCCCCTACATTGAGAGATCGAGCCGAAGTGTAAGCGCGAGCGTCAGAGACGGAGGCGCGCGCCGAGGCGAAGGACACGACTACGATGAACTCCGGTCGGTGTGACTCTGCCGTTTTCTGAGGGGGATAAATACACAACGGCGGCTGTTTTTTTTTTTTTTTTTTATTCATTTTTTTTTTTATATACTCCTTCCACAAGCTGACGGACATTTTGGGGATAGTTTTGCATTCGCTCCGGGGTTGCAGCACCATGTCCTCCGCGGCGGTCGCTGCCTCCAGAAGGCAGTCCTGCTACCTGTGCGACCTGCCCCGCATGCCGTGGGCCATGATTTGGGATTTTACCGAGCCCGTGTGCCGCGGATGTGTCAACTACGAGGGGGCGGACCGGATCGAGTTCGTCATCGAGACGGCGCGGCAGCTGAAGCGGGCCCACGGCTTCCAGGACGGCCGCTCTCCGGGCCCGGGGAAGCCCCACCACGCCGGGAAGGAGATGAACCACTCGGCCGGAGACCCGGGCTCCCGCGCGCCGCAGCCGTTGGACCGCTACCCGCTCTCCGACCGGCCCCCGCGGCTGGGCCCGGAGTACCAGACGGGGAGGCAGGCCAACGGCCTCCCGCTGCCCAACGGGTTCCCCAAACCCGACGAGCCCCCGGAGCTGAACCGCCAGAGCCCGAACCCCCGCAGGACTAGCGCGGTGCCCCCGAACCTGGTGCCGCTGGTGAACGGCGGCATCCCCGCCATACACCCGCTCAACGGCCGCCCGACCCAGATGGGTCTGCCCGGGGTCCTGGCCGCGCAGGGCCCCCTCGGGGAGCACGGCAAGCGCCCGGAGGAGCTGAAAGACAAACACAGGCCGGACAGCCTGTCGGACATGTCGGACAGCCACAAGGACTGGATGGGCAAAGGCAAGACGGTGCGGGACCTGATGGCGCTGCACGCCTTCGACCGAGGCTTTAAAAAGGACCACGCCGCCATGCAGAGGGTGATGGGGTACGAGACGAGTGCCACTTCCTCAAAACCAGGTATTTGTGTGTTTTTTTTGTTGTTTTTTTTTGGTAGGCACACGTGAAAACAGGAACTTAAAAACGGCACTAATAATTATGTGTCAGCACATTTTACGCACGGTGCTGCTGACTTGCGTTTAAACCCGACACGCTCCTGTAACGCTGCGTGCGTGCGCGTGCGTGTGTGTGTGGTACAATGTACAGCAGCGACATCAACAAAGCCTTAATTCCCTGCGTGTTTGAGAAATGTGCCTGTGTTTCATTATTCACACGAGCAGCATGCTGGATGTGTTTTGTGTGTAGTGTGGTTGTGTTAACCCTCCCTCTTCCTCTTCCTCTTCCTCTTCCTCTTCCTCTGCCACAGACAGGGGGAAGCACCCACGGAGCATGAAGAGGAAGGCCTCCCCGGAGCCAGACGGCGAGGGAAGCGTCCCCAAGATGAACGGCGGCGAGGGCCAACCGTGGCTCCCGTCGCCCTCCGAGGTCCTGAAAATGCCCCCCGTCGCCCTGCAAGGCTTCTCATCCGGCCCCCCCTCCACCATCTCCCCCCACTCCCGCACCACGCCCCCCGAGGCGGCCACGGCGCAGAACGGCCAGTCCCCCATGGCGGCGCTCATCCTCGCCACCGACAACGCCGGCGGCACGGGCTCACCGAAGGACGGCAACCAGGTACACTCCACCACGGCGGGCGCGCGGCGGAACAGCGGCAGCCCCCTGTCGCCGTCTTCGGCCTCGCAGAGGAGGCTGTCCCAGAGGGAGGGCCCCGCGAGCGGCAACCCCTCCGGCGTCCCGCACGCGCCCGGGGGCATGGACCCCCACGCGCCGCCGCCGCCGCTGCAGAACATCCCGGACTCTTCCGTGCTGCCGGGCAGCGTGCCGCTGTGCTGCACTCTGTGCCACGAGCGGCTGGAGGACACGCACTTCGTCCAGTGCCCGTCGGTGGCGTCGCACAAGTTCTGCTTCCCGTGCTCCCGGGAGAGCATCAAGCAGCAGGGCGCCACCGGCGAGGTGTACTGCCCCAGCGGCGAGCGGTGCCCGCTGGTCGGCTCCAACGTGCCCTGGGCCTTCATGCAGGGGGAAATAGCCACCATCTTGGCCGGGGACATAAAGGTAAAAAAGGAGCGGGACCCTTGAAAGGCTCGCCGGCTGTTCGCGAACTCTTTTTCCTTTTTGTAATCCGACTACGGCAACAGCAGCAGGACATAAAGCAACACACACACACACACACACACACACACACACACACACACACACCAAATATACATCATCCAGCAAGCCCCGGAGAGACTGACGGACATGTACATATTGGACACAAGGGAAGTATATACTTCGTAAACATGGCTGTATAATTTTTTTTTTTTTTTTTTTTTTTTTTTGATTCTTCTTTTTTCAATACATTGTGTTTCTATATTTTTGAAGATAAAAAGGTATGTACTCTTCATAACAGGCCCCGCCCGCCCCCCCCCCCCCCCAATCATCACACTTGTTTCTTTTCAATCTGTTGGTGTACTTTAGTTCTGGAGACGGTCCTGTCAAACATAGAATGTGACTAATCTGAGCACTTGGCAAAAAAATAAAAAAAAAAAACAAAGAAAGAAAGGAAAAAAAAAAAAATGCTTCTAGCTGTACATGTATGCACTTGTTTAAGAAAAAAAAAAAAAAACTTGCCAAATACAGTTTCAGACCTTGTAATAATACCTCTAGTGTCTCTGTGGTTTGCTTATTTTCCGTAATCGGCGAGCCAGCAGTTGGTCGGAGAGTCATGGCCCGATTGTGATTCAGCCATGATGCAATACCTTCCAACAGGCACAAACCGGCTTGCATGGAGGAGTGGGTGGAAGAGAAGTCGAGGAGAGAAGCAGGAGAGGAAGAGGAGGAGGAGGAGGAGGAGGAGGAGGAGGAGGAGGAGGAGGACGGGTGAAGGCCGGGGTAGAAGTGTGTTGCATAAACGTTTTGTACAGTAAATCACACGTAGGCGGGCTGAGGTCGCTCGCTGCCGGGGCCTCGTGTCCTGGGAGTGTTGGGAGATAACGAGGGGCCTAAAAATAGCCCTCCGTGGAAAACCGACGCTTCAAAGCGACGCCCGTTGTTGATGCATCCGCGGCGTCAAAGTGACGCCTCGCGTGCCCCGAAGACGCGTCTCTACCATGTCGGCATGTTTGGATCTAGATGTTTTTTTTTTTTTTTTTTTCTTCTTCTTTCCTTTTTTTTTTCTCCTCATGTTGCCGACTAACGCTCCCTCGTGGCCCAGAATCGAGCTCTTCTTTTTGTTTTGAACAGAAAAAATGGTGGCAGCCGATCAGGGGGGATATGGGGGGGGGGGGGGAGGGGGGCCGGCGGATCCCACGCCCCCTGATTTTGGGTGCAAAGCGCCCAGGAGACGCGAGGTCAGGAGCCGGCGGGCCCCTCTGGGACCGTTAACGATGGGAGCCGAGCGAGCGGCTCGTCACCGGTTTTTCCCGCATAACTCGCTCTGTCACGCTGTCGCGGATGACAGCGGCGCCTCGGGGCTCTGTGTTTTGGCCCCCGGGGAGAACGAAATCCAAACGGGCCCCATGGGCCCCCCATACCCCCCCAACCCCTCCACCCCAGCTTCAACTGACAAAATGGCTCCTGTCAGATGGGATTTAGGCTTAAATCTTGTTTATCTTGTCATTTTTAGGCCTCTCCAACGTCACATATTTTTTTAATTTTTTTTTATTTCTTCGGTTATCTTTTCCGTGAACGTTCTACTTGATGAGATTCGGGTCACTTGTGGATGTTCTTTCTGCGTCACGTTCGACTGTTTTTGACTTCAGGGAGAAAACATAACACAAAAAAAAGAAGAAGAAGAAGAAGAAGAAGAAGAAGAAGAAGAAGAAGAAGAAGAAGAAGAAGAAGAAGAAGAAGAAGAAGAAGAAGAAGAAGAAGAAGAAGAAGAAGAAGAAGAAGAAGAAGAAGAAGAAGAAGCCCCTGCCTCCCAGTAGAGGGAGGACATAAATGCCTTGCTCAGGGGTCACGTGCTCCTCGGTGGAATTCCTGAGTCACCGTCCCCCTCCCTCCCTCCCTCCTTCTTCTGTCTCCTCCCCCCTCGCTGCTGCAATAACACGCCTTCCACTGTTCAAGGTTGATCACACAGCGAGCGGATGAATGGGGGCCTGTGTGTGTTTATGCCGGGGCCCCGTCGCTTTCAGCCGCCATTCAGAGCCGCCAGCAGCAGCGGGGAGGAAACGTTAACCCCTTCCTGGTTCTCCGGCTGCTTCTCCCGGAGGAGTCGGGTTTAAACCCGAAGCCGACGCATTTCATGACACGTTTACCTTCAAACTTTAAGTGGCACATTTGCATGCGCTGGAGTATTTTTATACTGCTTGCGCGTGTGTGTATACTGAAGTTTTATGGGCTCATTAGAGAGAGTGAAGGCAACAGACTGGGTGTTTTTTGCGAAGGGTTGAAAGAAAAATGTGTTTCTCAAAACCGTAGCTTTAGAAATATGAACATATTTTAAACATTTCAGATTGTCAGAATTTAAGTAAACACATCAAATATTGTTTGGGAGCTTCTAGATTTGTTGCTTTTCTCTTTTGTATCGTTATAAACTAAATAGCTTCAGGTTTTGGACTGCTGTTCGGAAAAACAACAGGAATTTTGGAATCTTTCACCATTTTCTAGATCCAACAATCAGTTTCACTCAATTCCAAGCAGATACATCAATATTGAAAATAATCTTAAATTGCAGCCTGGAAAAAAAAAAAAATAAAAGTCAAACTGCTGTGTATATAAACAATAATAGCAGCTCTTAAACATCTAAAATAACTTTTTTTTTTTTTTTTAATCTCGTGTTTTGCTCTCTTGGGGAGATTAAATCCGTCCCGGTCAACAGTTGATGTGATTACGTAATGTAGGTTAAGTTATTCAGAGGGTGTTGAGCTGGTTTAAATACTTTTCACGAACGATCTCGTCAAAAGTTTTAAAGGTTTCACTTTCAGCCTTTTTTATTGCGACAGGTGGACAAACGTCTCCCGTCACGTTTTCACGGTCTGGTTTCCTCTTCAGTCGCTGAACTCTAAACCAAGAGAAAGTCAAAGTATGGAATGTAACAAAGGAGGTACAGGTGAAGGGCAAAGCCTCAAACGTGCATCGAGGCACGCTGATCGTTTTAAATACGCTCCTCTTTTGTCCAATGAGCCTCGAGTGAATTTAAACGGTTCCTACTTCCTGTCCTCCGACCGCCTGACGGCCCACGCCGAGCTGCGCCGACTGAACTGGTTTTACGAGGCGGACGCTGAATGGAATTACAGTATGGGTCTGCTCACGGAGCGGGAGCAAACAAAAATACATGTATTTGGACCGGTTTTGGGATCATTTGACACCGTGCGGCTCTGATATGATTATACCCGAGTTTCGGTGCTGATACTAAAACAACACGTGCATCAATAATTGTCTAAACACAAGCAGCTGTAGAAGAACTTTTAAATAATAAAAAAATTAGGAACTAGCAATTTAAAAAAAAAAAAATCAAGATTCTGATTCTAATGTTCTCAAACATGATGTAACGGACTTACCTTGCACGGGATTCTCGCGATGTCACAAGATCACGCGTGATCGGGCTTCAAGGGACGCGTTTGTGTTCAATAAGCCAGCGCGCGGCGGACCAATCGGAGCCCTGTGAGGAGCGACTGGCCTCTAAGGGGGCGGGGCTTAGTGTGTGTGTGTGTGTGTGTGTGTGTGTGTGTGTGCGTGACGCTACGCGGAGAGGCATCTGTTGGTTCTAAACAACAATGGCGGCTCCCGAGGGGAGGTGTGGCGTGGATGCTGTAGTAGCGTCTCTTGTATTTTCTCCATTGAAGAACAGCACTGAGATATTTTCTCCATCGAAAAAGATGTTGGTTTTTTTTTTTTTTTCGCTCTTCTCCCAACGTGCTTCGGTAAGCGTTCGATTCACAGATGGTTCATCCGATCAGCCACCAAGTTTTTTTTTTTTCCGGAGTGCCTGCCCTTTTTTTATCAGATGGTTTCCAATGATGGCTTCTCAGATGGTTCTGAGTTTACAAACCATCTGGTGGATCCGGTGAACATTTTTGACCTTGGAAATCCAATTTTTTTGCGGCGCACGATGAAGACCCTGAGATACAGTTGAAATCTGGACTTTTTATTTAAATTTTTTTAAATCAAACTTGTAGCTCGAGCTGTAGTTAAACCTGTTTCATAACCTCAGGTTTGGGAATGACAATGGGCCCTTGAAAGGGTCCATGAGGTGCCCCCCCCCCCCCCCCCCAAAAAAAATGTCCTTGGGCTTCAGAAGGATTAATTTGTTCTTTATTGGAAAAAAAAAAGAAAGAAGACGACTGACTTCCACTCACAGTTTTTCGCCGTCACATTCCTTTGAACAAAACCTCTCAGATGGGGTTAAACCTTCGGTCTGCTGCTCCTTTTGATGTCTGCCAGCCAATCGGACGGCCAATCTAAACCAGATCCAGACCTCCGCCCTCTCCCCCTCCCCCCTCTCCCTCTCAGGCCGGTTCATCTTTGGCGTGAGGTCGGCCTCAGATTCCAGCGGAGCCAGCTCATTTCTTTTCATCTGTCACCGAAACTCAACACCCTCGAGGCCCAAAGAGCCGGTGGCCCGAGATTAATGGGTTTGCTCAAATTACGTGGCACACTCGGAGAAAAAAAAAACAAAAAAACTCCGGGTTTTCTCCCCCTTCTGTTCCTCTCTCTCTCTCTCTCTCTCTCTCTCTCTCTCTCTCTCTCTCTCTCTCTCTCTCTCTCTCTCTCTCTCTCTCTCTGTTCCCTCTGTTTGTTCAGCTGTCCCTCTCCCAAAGCCCACCCTTCCTCCTCCTCCTCTTCCTCCTCTTTCCTGACTGAAATGCAGGATGGGGCTGGAGGAAACACGTCTTGAACTCATTGGCTGGAGAACAGCCAAACGCACGGCGAGCAGGAACAACAAACCTCAGCTGTTCTCACCTCCGAGAGCGCGGCCAAGGACAACAACGCGGGGAAAACAGAAAATGCCTTGTGATTTCATAACGACCGGCTGGAGCTTCGGGAGCCCGAACCAAAAAAAACCCCAAACTAAGTGGTTTCGTTGCGTGAACCCTAACTTTCATTACGTCGTAACGCCGCCCCGAGGATGAAGTCGTGGCAAGCGACACGAAAATGTGTCTCCCTTTACACGAAAAAACCAATAGAATGCAAGACTTTGTTGGATATTTAACAAGGAATGACTCATTTTAAATTGACCTTATTCCAGTTTAACTGTGTTTTTAATTTATTGCACACTTAAAAGGTGGGAAACTACCTGCGGGGCTCTTCCAGTTTTTCCTGAAGTCCAGTTGCCTGCAATCGGGTCACGAGAGCTTCTGCAGGAAACATTATTATTTATTTATTTTTTTTTTTTTTTTACAAATAAAGTGATTGTTACGTGCGCCCATGTTGGGGAGACTCATGCTAAAGGTGCACTCGCTGAGTGGAAATATATAGAAAGTAAATGGGAAGACGCGTCCATTCCTGTGACGCTGCAGAAACGAGAGCAAACTGGAGGAAAATAACTTTTTTTTTTTTTTTTTTAAACGCATGGTAAGTTTTAAAAAGGATGTCGCACATCATTCTCTCCTTACACCAGCAGTATATCTGATTTGTCTGCAACACTTTGGGACAACTGGAACTGCAAATAAGGTCAATTAACTCTGAAATGTTTACATGGTAAAACTGATCTGAACCTGGATATTAGTGCGTGTAGCTCGTCATCGGGTGGTTGGGAGCGTTATGATCCTGTAAACATCCTTCATTCACGCGCACACCAGTACCCGGGTATTGCTAGTGTGCATGCAAACACACTCTGTAGACCACGTTGTGCATACTATGTGTCACTAGTCACACATTGAGGATGAAGAGGAACAAAAAAAAAAAACTAAGTTTCTGTTGGTTGTTAGCGTTTTACGGCTAACATCTGTACGGTGACGTCAGCTGTTTCATGGCTTATGAACATGGATTATGAAGAACACTGACTCTCGGTACACTTTCACAATGTGTCAGGAACTTCTGCAGGTGGCTGTTCTTACCTAACTGATGAAAAGCTAACAGCAGCCATGTTAACGGTTAACGGTGTAGCTCCAGTGTTGGACAGTCGGTCCGGACAAAGAAAAAAAGAAATAGGAACAAAATACGACGATGAAATTGGGTACAGACGTTCTGTTCTCTACCTCACTTTTCATCCGTGGGCGGATCAATGCTAGTTGATACTCCCACAGCTACTCATCCAGTACCGATTCCTTTAAGAATATATATATATATTTTAGAATATGACGCATTGCTGTGGATGAAACTACCCAACAGGCTGTAAAGGAGTTAAACACATTAATGCAGCTGTGATATTAATCCAGAAACATAAACACTCGTAAAACACTGACAGGAAACCATTTGAGTACTTCTACTTTGATACTTGATGTACATTTTTACTGATAATACATACTTTTTACTTTTAAATAAGAATTTCAATGCAGGACTTTTACTTGTAGTGGAGTACTTCTTTTACATTAATGTACTTTCACTGAGGTAAAGGATCTGAATACTTCTCCCCCCCCCACTGTCTGTGTCACACCTCACTGCCAGCTGTACAGCTCTCTCCGTCGTCACGTGACCGCCATGCTGCTGAGCCTTAGCAACAAGTGCCCCCCCCTCTCTCTCCCCCCCCCCATGCAGTTCTGCTGTGCTGGCTTTAGGGTTTAGGGTGGGGTGAGCCTATGTTTACGCTGTGCCCCCGGGTCATTGTGTCCAAACGAGCGGCCCGTCCAGGCAGGGCCCCCGAGCCTCACTTCATCTGGAGTGTGTCCAAATACAAACGCTGTTCAAAAGGTCAGTCGGCCCCCGCATGAAAGACGACCCCAGCTCAGGCAGAACATGCTGTAGTCACACAATGATCGGCCTGGCCCCCGCCACGTCAGCAGTTCTTTTTTTTTTTTACAAATCAGACACACACACACACACACACACACACACTGTGCTCTGTCAATATGAATCCCTATACTGATACTAGGGCGTACTACTTCTACTTAATCTGTGTGCAGCTTTACTTTTAAATACCAAAATTGCCTAAAAATCTATATTTAGTAGAAGGGACACCTCAACTCTCCACCAGGAGTAATGTAAGTGTATAGAAATACTCTGTTGCAAGTCAAATTCCTGCATTAGCATCAAAATATAGTTCAACTACATAAAGTAAATGTACTCTTATTGCAGAATGAGCCGTTTTAGAAAGATATTTTTATGTTGTAGCTGCTAAAGCTGGAGCTCATTTGAATGACTTTATACACTGCTGGGGAGCTTAATCTATAATAATATAAATCACATTTTAGTTGTTGATCACATTTTTCTATTAATAATCAGAATCTGAAATAAGTGGAGTGAGAAGTACTATATATCCCCGGGAATTGTAGTGAATTAGAAGTAAAAAGTACCCAAGTAAAGTACCTCAAAATTGTACTAAATCCAGTACTTAAGTATATGTATATATATATATGTATTTAGTTACTTCCCACCACTGACTAAAACACCAAATGATCACAATAACAGTAATAAAACAATATTTTCCCTGTGGAGAAATATTTGTCATTGCAAAAATTAAAGCGAATAGAAGATATGCATGAAAAAAAAAAAGAAGCACGATCATAGAAAAGATAAGTGAAAATATGTATTGTGAAAACTGAGAGCGAGGGAAGTTTGAGGGTAAATTAACCTCCTAAAGGTCTGAGGTGCTGATGGAGGGTTTTTTATCTGCGTAACGCTGAGCGACGGATCCAGAGGAGACCTGTCATACGCTCTGGAGCTGCCCGACGAAACATCAAGCCTTTCACGAAAGTCTGCGGGACGGACCTCTGGCAGGTCTGAGACGGGACGGAGACAGAGTGGACACATTCGGGGGGACGAAAGACGAGGTTCAGCTGGCAGTCGCCATCGACGCATTTCATGCATTTCATGCATTTCATGCTTTCTCTTTCAGTTCCACTGTTCCATCGAGGGCTGTGAGCGGCGGGGGGGTGGGGGAGAAAGAGACTTCAATTACGGCGACGATAACTCGATAATCCTGCAGAAGTTTGGCATGAAAAGGCTGCTTACTCGGTGTTGTTCAGCTCTTAGTTGATACTTTTCTTTTGGGTCGGGGGTGCCTTTGTTTTCTCAATCATTTTTGGAATATTGCTTTTGCCTTTCTTCAAAGTTTCCCCCCACTAACACATTGGGATTTATATGCGGTGGTCACGCTAAACCAAGATGACGTGCAACGGCGGGTTTTTTTTTTTATTTAACTACAGCATGTTTTTAGGTTCAGGGAAAGCTCTGGGTAATGCCAACGTTACGCGGATGTTAGCGTTGATCTCCTTTAGTGGAAACGAGACATTTTCCCCGCTCATCCACCACCACAACCTCTGCAGACTTAAGGTTCGAGTTTAAATTAAAATACCTTTTTAAACCCTTTTAGATCACATCCTTGGTCGGAAATGAAGTCTTATTAAATTACAGCCTAAAATTGGCAAAGTTCCTATTTAAAATCTGATCACAGAACATACGAAGATAGACACAATTGTGTCTATTGTGTGACAAAATATTTTGAGCTCATGTAAATATTTCCAGGGATTCATCCTTTGGTTCCCTCTGAGACCAAAAGAGGCGAAACTTTAGGTTCAGGCAACAAAACGACTTGGTTTCAGTCGAGCAAAAGACTAAACCAAGTGTCGGCTATGTAACGTGACGTGATGAAAATGAAGTACTTTACGCAACGAGTAACTTGAACTAAGTCAAAATGGACTTCTTCTTTCACTCGAGACACAAACAGCAGCCTCCTGGGTCAAAGTCCTGTGTTTTTGGAGCCATCGCCCACATTAACCCGCCCCGTCGCCCGACTTCTGGAGCGGTTGCTCCGAGCGTCTTAACGATGACGCGGACGGGTTCACGTCTGAGATACCTGAAAGCCCGGTGTGCGACTTCAAAGGATCAGGGTCAGACACCGAGGGGCGAGACAAAGCGTGAGTATTTGACGACCTGGGATTGAGCCCGGTCTGGGTTCACCTCCCCACTGCTCTGATTTTCCATTTTCAGATCATCTGATGTCAAAATCAGGAGTTTTGTTCTAATAGAACATTTTAAACTGAGCAATGTTGGCTTTTAAAAAGCTGAGTTTCCCATTTATTATCATTCCTAACCCTAACCCCAAACCCTAACATATGAACCGTCCATATGAAGTCCATCTGGGCCTGACTGCAGCAGAAGTAGGAGGGAGGGCAACATGTGAAAGGTGTGTGTGGCGTGTCGGGGCGGTGGTGGAGGAGGAGGAGGAGGTGGTGGTGCGGACGGCGGCGGGTCAAACCCAGCAGCTGCACTCTCTATAATTAGCCGTCGAGGCGGGCGGAGGCTCCTGTGCCATTAATCAGCGAACTCCCAGCAGCGAGCACCAAGAAAGGAACGCGCTGCTGTGTTGACTCTTTATCTGGAAAAGAGGTTTACGGAGCGAAGGCCCAAATATAGCAGCCAGCGCCGTCCCGTTGCCTGGATATCCCTGCTGGAAGGTAAACAGAGGGGGAAGCTGGATTTGCCACGTCAATGAGCTGGCAGGAAGTAAAGGCCACAGCGGGAGGTGGGTGGGGGGCGATCCCTTCTATCCAGGCTGATACTTTATAACCTGAGAGCAGCAGGCTGGACCGCTTGCTGGCCGGAGAGGCAGTTTTACAGTAGAGCTGAGGGTTCAGAGGCAGCGTGCACCTTATCTGGCCGACAGTTTTATTACGCAGCAGACGGAGCCGAACAAATCTGATATTGATCACATCGGACCTGCAGAGATAAAAAAAAAAAAAAAAAAAAGCATCTGGTGGCTGGAAACAAGGTCCAAAGTGAAAGCACACAGGAGAGATTTGTCAGCCAAACAGCTAGAACGACAAACCAAAAATATATCTTCTGAATAACACAGATTACATGCACTGACATTTATTTTCTTTAAAGTGGAAACTGAAGCTCTTGTTTGCACTCAGTCAGCCGGGAAGTCTGCACACCAACCGAACAGGGACGTGGCCAGAAAGGTTTCCTGGTGAGATGTCTAGAAAGTACAACTCAGACAGAGCTGCAGGTGTCTGAGGACAGTAAAGATGTTTATCTATTGAAATAAAAATTACAACAAATCCTAAACCAGCGACGCGTTAGTTCATCTCTCAATGCTTTCTGACTTTCCCACCCTGAAATGACGAACAAAAAAACCAAAAAAAAGGCTTCGTCATTTTCTCAAACATCTGTTCACTGAAGTTTTTTTATCAAACAAACAGGAGGAAATGTTGTGTGTTTGTTGGTGTGTATGTGGGGTTGAGCCAAAAATAAACTACAATGTGTGTAATCTCTGGACAACAATGAAGCTCAGAAGAATCAGCCGGGCGGAAGCATGTCGATCGTAAATAGAGGAGGACCGAGGACAGAGCCTTGAGGTACTCCTCAGTTCAGTTGTGCAGTTGATGATGTGAAATGAGTGACATCAGGCTCTTGTGCTACAGAAGTAATGCATGTCAGTAGAGTCAGTTCTGTTTGGTTTCATTTGTTCGTGTTCATTTTACGGTGGCACGTTCTGTACATACAAGAAACCAAAAGTACACAGAGGCAGACAGAAACACTCCCATAAAAACATCAAACTTGCTTTTCCCTTCCAACTGACGTAGTTACATGAGGCATTTTTATTCTGACTGGGTTATTAATCTGATTATTATTGGAATATTCGGGTCCATGTAAACACGCACCTTGTGCTTTGTTTCCCAAATTTAACCAAGTGGGTTTTTTATTTTAACCGTAGCGACGAAGGTCCGCTAACATGGCAGCCTGGTTTAGGGAGGTAAAGATAAACACTGACTCTCATTTCAGAAAAGATCATAGCAAATCTTAAAGTAGGTATTATCTCATGAATCCTGGCTACTTCCCTGTTTGTTGCCCTTCATGTTTAAGCTTTTCTTTTTACTCACTTTGATTTTGATTAAAGATTCACTCATACATTCATCCGGTCTGCGGAGTGTCAAGTTTTGGCAGAGTTTTTTTTTTTTCCTCTTCCTCTCCCTTAAGCCTCGTTGTTTCATCTGCTTTTTTTTTTTTTTTTTTTTTGGCAAACATCTCAGAGGTCTGCTCTTTAAAAGAAGGAGCTCCCATCCTTCCGGCCCCTTCTGTTTAGCCTCAGCTTTGAGCGTTAGCTTTTAAATACAGTGTGGTTTGTGCCGCGCAGGGCGGAGCTGGGCTCTCGGCCGTGTTGGGGGGCCCGGATCATCTTCTTCAGATCTGCTTTGTAATTAAATATCCCCCGCAGCAGCACAGGGCCGCTTACAGAAGAGAAGAGCTGCTTCCCTGCCAACCGTCCTCTGGTTAATGTGTTACAGCTGCTCAGCACTTTCAACCAGGCTTGCTCAATATTTGGGTTGTTTCCCAAATCAAAGTCCAACGTCCCCCCCCAAACCCCCCCACCTCAGCCTCCGGCCCCGCCTCCCGGCAGGACGCAGCTATATTTGATATGTGTGTGTGCTGACGTTCGGCGCGCCTCCTCTTTTATCTAACGGTAAAAATCTGTTTATGTCATCTGTGTGTAACGGACACTGTGTTGTCCTGAGAACTGTCTCAACTGTAAACTTAGACTGTAGGACGGACTTCTGTTTTTAAATATGGACGTCGTCTCCCCAACGTCACCTATAGGTTTCTGAAGAGTCGAGGAGCTCAAAGGGGGTGTGGCTCCTAGATTACAGTGACGTCACAGCCTGACTCGTGGGTGAAAACTGGGCAAAAAGTAGATAATACTTAGAGTGGATGCCTCAATTATGCCTGACTTTAAGCCTTAATATGATTTAAACGGGTGAGTTGTATAAAAAGTTACCCCCCCCTAACATATTTTATCACTGCTATAAATAATCTCCCATGCAGATACGCCTCCGAAAACATTTGCTGGAGGGGCTCCAGGCTTAATATTAGGGGGTCACAAAAGGAAGAAAAAAAAAAACCTTAAATTTAAAATTTAAAATTGAATTCAAAGAGTAGTTCATGTGGATTTCGTAAATCCAAATAGTGACAAATATTTAAAGGAACATTTTAAGTGTTTAGTTTGAGAGTTTGCTGTGGTGTCGGCATGTCGACAGGAGTGTCTCCATACTTTTGGTCACATACTGTACTTTTTTAGCTTGATTTTAATGTAAAACATTGAAAAGGATTTGAAGGTACAAAAAGAGTGTGTTTCCTAGTAAGATAAAAAAAAAAGAAAAAAAGTATGTTATCCTCTTGTTTCTGCAGATTCTTTCCTGTGACCAGCTGACCTTTAAGCTGTGAAATAACTACAAATCTTATCTTGGAATTACGACATACGCCATGTGTCAATAGCGAGAATTGAGTGTGTATGGTGTGTGTGTATGGGACTATTGTTGAGAGACAAAGTCCAGGGGGAATGTGCATGCAGGTTCGGGCTTTGGTTAGTCGTACAACAGCAAACACGTGGTGGGAGACGGTCTGCTGCTCTTTTTCACACAATTTATCTCAGTGTTGACCTGCTAACGCTGCGTAGAGCGCATTTAGCCAAACGTCAACGTGTTTACACCATGTGATCGACATCGCCGCGCGTGTGACGAACGCCCCCATGAAAGCAGGCTTTTACAAATGTCCCAGAACGCTTCCCTGTGGGACGCCAGAGGCACAAAACAAGCCGCTTTTAACCCTGCAAGCCTAAAACTGTAGATTTCTGCCCCCCCCCCGCCCCCCCGGTCCCTCAGAGAGGAGGATGCACCGGATTAACATCCCGATGAGGAGGCCCGTGTCGCTGCCGGGGATGAGGAAGAGATTCCCCCATCTGACTGGCAGTCAGCTGATAGCGGGCGGATAAATGCAGGCAGTGTGGGGAGGCAGGGAAAATCAGGTCACGGCTGCTCTGAAACAAGGACACACATTTTTTATTTCCTCCCCGCTGCTGTTCCAGAGAGGGGAGGGAAAACGACTGGAAAACAGGATTTATAGTCTGGGTTATTTTCATTGGAGTCATGAGGTTTCCAGACTGCTGTTCTTCCTCGCAGCGCTCCAGCAGTATGTCACCTCGCTGACATAAAAGTCCACAAAACCCAGAGGGACTTTCAGAGGACTCTAAACCACTGCAGGCCCGCTGGAGGAAAAACACCTCGGCTTTAAAAGTCTCACCTTTCCTTTTAGTTCTTTTGGCGAACTCTTAACGGCGAGATGCCGCTCGTCAACATATCTTTGTGCCCAGTTTCCGACGGCACAAAATCAGCAGGACGTACGTCAGTGTCGGCACCGACCGCCATGCAACATGTGGTCGAGGACTGCGGGGAAAAGTGACAGATTTTTGGGGGGCTTCAAAGGAAGAACAGATGTGCTTGAAGTCACACTGGCGTCTTCTGAATTCAGTGCATTTGCAGGCACATAAACCAAACCTGCTTATTAACAGTGTTTTCTAATATGTAATGTGGATAAATCCGCTACTTTCCTTCTGCAGTAAATGCAGTGAATTTACCGTTCAGGGGTTTTTGATTTGCTTCCTCACAACCTGCATGTGTGTCAAACCTTGTCGAAGATAAAACTGGCAGGAAGGAAAATAAATGTGTAGGAGAACATAAACAAAAGCATGTCAAATGAATGTGTATAGTCATTAGTTGTGTGTGGAAAAAGCACAAATGAGCACACGGAAGGTTTACAGGAACGCCTGACACCTTTGGCCACCTGTGTTGTTGCTGGTTAGCTCCATCTAATTGGAGCGTCAGTCGACTCGTGCTTTTTATTTCGGCGCCCATGTTATCGGGTTTGAGCAGTCACAAGATTTGAGGTGTTGCTAATTTCTCTCCGTGCAATGAAAATGATCCTTTGACAGTATTTTGGCATGATACCGGCAACATTACTACCGTTGTGATGTCTATATCTGTAGCGCATGTCACAGACAGGAATAGAAAGCGAGTTCTTTATTTCTAACTCGTCTCCCTGTGGACAGATTCCCTTCATTTCTTAACACGGGGCTTTTATTCTGAAATGTTCTATCTATTTTCTCATTCATCCCATTTTATTTAAACATACATCACATTTTAAATGAAATGGAATATTCTCGGCCTTATAAAAGTCAAACTCTACGTAGAAGGAAAGGGCTGGCGATGTCCGCGTGGGCATTACTCGCGTGTTCGATCCTCGACATCGCAGACCTCCGAGACAGGAAGTCAGATTCTTTCTTATTGATTTGAAATCTGCTCTCACTCTCAACAGTCCTCTCCTTCCTCCTCCTCCTCCTCCTCCTCCTCCTCCTCCTCCTCCTTCCTCCTCATCCTCCTCCTCCTCTTCGCCACTCAAAATCCAGTTTGTGGAGTTGAGATAATACAAAACACACTTTTTTGTTGTTGTTTGTTGTCTGTTTGTTCTCCACCCCGATGAAAAAAGAAGCTTTCCGTGCACCGGTTCTAGTGATATCAGAGCCCAGCGGGGGAGGAAGACAAGAGAATCAGAGAGCGTGTGAGAAGACGGAGAAGAGAAGGAGGATTTTGAGATCATCCATCATGTGAATGGCGGCCAACAGAGGATGCTGGCACTCCCTGACATGGGTGACTAAAAATAGACGGCAGTGGGGCGTTGTGGCGGAGGACGCCATTATTCATGCAGAAGAAGGAGAAGAAGAAGAAGCAGAAGTAGAAGAAAGGCCTCCACGAGAAAGAAACATGGATATGAGACACGGATATCGGATCTGTGTGTGTTCTGACCAGGTGTCATGATGGGCGGGATCAGTAGCCTCAGCAGCCAATCAGGCGGCTCCAGCTGCGGCTTGAGTTCATGAACTCACAGCACATTTAAAAAAATGAATTGTCCAAAAGCAGAAAATTGTCTAAATGTCACATTCGTGCCACACGCCATGTGACCACTGACAGCAGGTGGAGTCAAAATCAAAATCGAATGAGTGCCTATCGATGAAGAATTTCTCGGGTCGAGGACGGCCCTAAAATATGTGAGAACATAAATTAGTATGTAAACTACACTCCAAAAATGTAACGTGTGCAGTAACAAGAGCTGCAGAAATGGTGATAGAGCCATTTATCAGTTGTTTTTATGAATGTACTGATTAGTGCTTCTTTAACTTGGCAGCGAGGCTCCATGCGAACAGACACGATGGTGAGAATACAGCAGCTGCTGACCTTTAACCCTGTAACCTCCACCAGCACCTCACTGTATCACTGGTGGTGTCATCACACTGCAGACCACTTTATCTGTGTGTGTGTGTGTGCGTGTGTGTGACTCACACTGTTACAAAGTGTGTTATGTAAGCCACACACACATAATCACTCACGTATTGTATATGTGTGTGTAAAATGTACTGACACATCACATTCGGTGTGATGAAATGTGTAGCTGCTGCGTATAAACAACCTCTCTCTCTCTCTCGCTCGCTCTCTCTCTCTCTCTCTCCCTCTCTCTCTCTCTCTCTCTCTCTCTCGTGTTTCTCTTCTGCCTCGTCAGCGGCGTTTCATCTGGAGGCGGGGCGGAAGTGCCGACATGTGTTTCTAATCCCGCCGCAGGTCAGAGCCAATCAGCCGGCTCTGATCATTTCAAAGGCTCTGACACAGTGTGTACACACACACACTCACACACTAACACGCATACTAACACACTAACCCACACACACACACACACGCACACGCAGCGAGATGAAGCGAGTGTTTCGCCCTGCAGCTTGTATCACTTCTTCTTCTGTGTGGAGGGCGGAGCTCTCGTCGTGTCAATCAAACATCAAAGAGCAGCGGCTGCTCGGTTTCTTTTCCTCCACCTTTTGTTTTCTGCCGCGGACCGACGGATCGGCTGCCGGGTCGGCGGCCTTTGACCCCGTGTTTCCTGCCCACCCTGGGCTCCGAGCGCAGCGGTCCACTTCTGCTTTAGAGATTCCTTCTGTTTGAAATTATATGTTTTGTTACTTATTGTTTTGCTTTGTTATATCAGTTTTACTTTTTATTTGTTTGGTGGAATCTCGCGCTTTTGTAAATACTTATTGTAAGTCATCAACCAATCCTGGTCATCAAACTAAAGAGAAGTGAAGCGAGCTGAAGTGACAGTAAACGTTTCAGTCAAATCAACTGGAGTTAACTGAAATTAACTAAAAAGGACGAGTTGATGAGTATTTTTAATTTTTTTGTATAAAACTTTGGTCAAACTATGTTTTTGCATCAAGATGCTACTTCCCCAAAATGCCCTTCTACTAAATGTTTCCCCACGTGACCTGACGTAGCTTTCTGCATGATGATGGTGCTAAATATACGTAAATACACACACACAAACACACACACACACACACACTGTGATTTTACTACGCAGAACACAGGAGCATTCGGACAACCCCACTTCAGAAAACATCCGAACTAACTCTTTCAGTTATTACCAAACTAACTTAAGTAACTGAGATGAAGTAAGATAAAAAAAAAACATTTAAGTAAAGTTAAGCAAATTTAAAAATAACTAAGAACTGAGAGCAGCTTGACTCGATGCAGTCGGACCACCTTAAGAAAAAAGGTTGTAAATAAAATTAAATGGGGGAAGAAAAAAAAAATTGAAAATAAAGTTTTGCGGCCCTGTCAGAATATTTAACAGTTTTTACCCATAGAATTATTATAATTCTCTCACTTATTCCTAGCGATCAGTTTGCAGCCCTTGCATGTTAAAGGAACTACAGAAGAGCTGGTGATGGACAGGCGTGGCCTCGTGCTCCCGCTGTTATGAAACAGCTGCCTGTGAACAAAACTTCCCCCGAATTTCCACCGTCTCCACACATCAAAGGCTCGTCCCTGTTTGCTGCTGCAGGCTGTGAAATATGACTTTATTTCCCCTCCCACACTCCATCCATGCATACCAATCTGACAGCTCCTACTATTAACCGCGGTGCGCGCGTGTGTGGGTGTGTGTGCGCGCACGTGTGATTGTGTGCTGCATAGCCTCTGGCTGTGACTGTATATATACATTCCAGTTCTCGGGCTCGGAGCTGGGGTTTTCTAAACATCGGTTGCTCTTTCCCTCTCGTGTTGCGTAAGAGCCGCCGCAGCCCACGCAGCCGTGCCGAGGAGCCCGGAAAAAAAACAAGCCCCGCGTGGCCCCATGGGGCCGCGAGCCCGGGGGCACGGGGAGGGGGACGGGCCACTTTCATCACACTTAAAAGGAGTAATCCGCAAAACCACCTTTTTTCTTTTTTTTTTTTTCCTTTCTCACTGCGCTCCACTTTTCCCAGAAATCTTTATTTTTTTTTTAACCAACCCCACTATTGTTCGCTAAGAGTTGAGTCCAAATAAAACGGTCTTAACAAGTATGACAAATATTATTGTTTGTGGATATTCATGATCTGTCCACAGTGTCCCAGGTGTATTAGCTAAACTGCATTTGTTTTTGTACGATTAAGTCGAGGATGAGAAACTCGGGACAAGGAAATTGGAGGTGGGCGTGGTCATGGTCCCACAATGGGCGTGGCCTCCAGTAAGGCAAGGCAAGGCAAGTTTATTTGTACAGCACATTTCAACAACAATTCAAAGTGCCTCACATAAAACCATTAAAAGCATCAAAACATAATGCAAAAGAAAAGAAGATTTAAAAACAATTAGGAACATTCATTTAAATATTAAAAAAACAGTCAGTGAAACATTAAAAAGCTAAAAAATGTAATAAAAGTTGCAGTGCAGTTTAAGAAATAAAATACAGTAGTGAAACCACATTACATTTAGTGCATAGACTGTATACAAGAAGTGGACAAGTCATCGGGATGCCACCCATTAGTGAGTGGACTACAGTTTTGAAGCTTATGTTTGATTATCGCCATCTTTTTTTTTTTTTTTTTGGAAACAGAAGTACCCCGAGAGGGCGGAGTTAAGTGCAACCGAACGCTGAATTTAAAAAAAATTTTTAGGCGACCAAAAAGGTTACAATTAACTTTCATGAAGTGAAAACACACCGTGGAAGGATTAAAGATGCAAGATGGAAACACGGACATCTCCCAGAGCGGACAACGCCGTGGTGGGCGACCTGTCAATCACAAGGAAATGATAATGACTCAACCGGGGCAGCAGCCTCTCACAAAATGTAAATTAATTTAAATGAACTATCATATTTATCCCTGAATTCCATCCAACCATATTGCTGAAATAAAATCAACATTTACATTATATTCCGTCATAGTTTTTTTTATGAATAATTAAAGCTTCTATACATTTCCCCTGCTGTCCTGCGTGTGCTTTAACATCCCATTTTTTTCCCCCTGTAGTTGGGTGAAATGAGATGTGAGCGGTTGTTGTTGAGCCTTTTAGCCTCCACCTTTCATTCGCTCATTCATTGAGTCGTCCCGCAGGCGGAGCAGGATTTCCACCACGACCCCGACAGCTTCACATGTTCTCATCTTTTTCCCAAGCTAAAAAAAAAAAAAAAAAAGACCCAACCCTCCTTTAATAACAGCCTGTGCATGGTAGCTGAAATCCCCACAGGAGCATGCGGAGGCAAAGATTTCTCTCCCTCTGTCATTGTTAGCCGTGAACATCTGGTTCCCAGCCATGATTCATGGAGGAGCGTCTCCCTCCTCCTCCTCCTCCTCCTCCTCCTCCTCCTCCTCGTCCCCCCACGACCGTGGTTGGAGATGGGATCGGGTTTTGTGGGAAGGGGGAAAAAAAAAAAAACTCTTCGGTGTCAGTCACAGCCTCATGGAAAGTTATCCAGCGGGCCAGGGGTAGGATATGTTTAGATGGTGGCGGTGGTGGTTGAGGGGGATGGAGGAGGAGGAGGAGGAGGGGTTGGGGGGGGGGCATATTTGTGAGAGGGGATGTTTGAGTCCAGGCCCTTTGCCAAGAGAGAGAGAGAGAGAAGAGCGAGCTGGAGGGAGGATGAGGAGGAGGGAAAGCATCCTATTTATGGATGATTTTGTTTTCTTATTAAAGCTAAAATATTTTTTTCTCAAGCAACAGTTGCATTTTCTCGCAACTCGCTTAGATTTTTCTTTGAAAGATACTGAATCCTTTTTTCTTTTTTTCTCAAGCTGGCAAGAAACAAGTCGGGTCACTGTGCAGTTTTTTTTAAGGTTGCACTAATTTATATTCTTATATCAACAATAGATCAATGTGTGATGTGGAAAATATATATTTCTTAGCCACTTTTCGCTCCAAGTTTTGGTTTCGTGGCACATTCCCCGTCTGGTTCGGTGTCAGGCTGCCGTCAGATAGTAAAAAAAAACATCCAAAGTCTTTTCAAAACCACTTTTCCTCGACCTCTATGGAAAACATCATGAGGTCAAGTACAGATGTGAAGGAGAATTCATAAGGACTTAGGAATAGACAGCCACAGTGCTTAAGAGAATCCAACCGCACTTACATCATGCAACAGATGTTTGTTTTTGAAGCAACTTTATTAATAAAAAATTAGCACAGTGACAAACTAGAAGAATGTTTTCAAATTATTTATGTAAAATTGTGGGGCGGCCCCATCTCCTTTCCTTCCATAAAGGAGGGTCCAGTGTACCCTGTGCTAAAGGAGATAAGAAAGGAAACATTGAAGCACCTTTCCTTCGCATTTAAAGAATTCAACCAGCTCTTTTCACGGCTGCCACTTAAATACTTCCTGGTCATTTCACTCTGTTAGGAAACGCTTCAGTGTTTCCAACAGCTGTTTTCTGATAAACCTGTTCAGCAAACAGCAGAAAGACACAGTTTGAGACTAGCTGGTGAACATAGCGGAGCATTTAGCAGCTAAAAAGGACTTGGTGGAGACCAAAAATGGAGCAAAAAGAGAAAATTAGACTCACATTCACTCATAATCCATCTTATTGCTCTGTAACTGCTGGATGTGGAAATAAGCAGTTGTCTGCTTACAAATTCACCTTTATTACATGCTGATATGTCAACGTTGTGTTGCAAGAAACGCAGGTTAAAGGCCGTAAAGAAGTGGAAACACTTATTTCAGGGGTCACAGACTCGTCTTTGAAGGCCTGTTTTAAGGAGAATGTTGGGTCAAAAGGTTTGTTGCCTAAAATGTTCTTTGCCTGCGTCGACGGGACAAACAACCTCTCGTGGCCGCGTGAATTACGACTGTCAGGTGCAAATTTGTTTGAAGCAGCATGATGCGCCTTGAAATCTGGGAGGGGGAGGAGTTCGGGGTGGATTGTTGAACGTTTACATCTCGTTTCCCACCCGCAGTGAGCAGTGATTCATATTTACCCCGTTCTTTGTACTTTTTTTTCTTGCTCGTGTTCATTTTCCAGTTTACTTACAATTTAATGTTCCCGCCTTATCCTCAAGAATTCCCTATTTGACAAATATTGCCACTGAAAGTGTATTTTTTTAAATCAGTTTTGAATAAAAAATAGTTTTGAGGCAGTGACTGTTCCTGTTTCTGCATAATAAACAAAGATAATGTTGACTGTGGATATCTGTCTGCAGCAAGTTTCAAGTCTCTGCGTGTGGATTTTCTCCGAAATAAATTGAAACCAATGTGTGTGTCTGAAATGAAGCATTCATCAGTCCACAAACACCTGATGATGTTTGGTGGTTTTTTTTTTTTTATATCCTCAAAGAGCCCGGGCATTCAGACTGAGGAAGCTTTTTCCTCCTGCGGAGAAAACCCAAAGTGAGGAGTCGTCTGCGAAGAGGAAAGCCAAGCTTCCACTGTGGTCGACCTACTTTCACAGAGAGCCAACCGCCATCGAGGGGAAAAATGGCAAAAAGAAATGTGGAAACCAAAATCCTCAAACGCTGCTCACACTCAGGGTTCAGAAGAACTAGAAAATGGGATTTAAATTGCTCTAAATACGGATGTTTGGGAGCTCTGAAATCTTTTTGGGTTCGTGTTTGTGCATATTTTACCTTACGCACAGAAGATAATGTTTTTTTCAGAGTTGCTCTCATTTTAAAGAGTAACTTAACACCTGGCCTGTTACACCTCTGGCCACGCCCCCGCCGGTGATGTCACCGTGTCCCGGAGAGTACACCTGTTCATCACTGCAGCCAAATGGGAAGAAAACAAGACTTCCAAGGGATGTTGAGTTGATCTTTAAGTAATAATAAAAACATTTACTCCGTAAACTAGCGACTTCTTTGTGGAAGCTAATAGGGATACAAATAAAGAATAAAATTAAGACAAAACAAACATCAAATAAGACTTGAATCCTGCTGGGGTCTCAAAGATAATGCAATTTTCATCACACCTCAAAATAGTTCCAGCACATAACTCCGCTAACCCCAAATTAAATGTTTATGTTTCACTTTCCTTAGCGTTTCCAGTCTTTATGCTAAGCTAAGCTAAGCTAACCAAGTCCTCCACACTAAACAAGATAGCGGTATCGATCTCCGTTACTAACTCGTCTGAGAGAGAAAAAGGATGTTTCCCAAAATGTCAAAATATAATTTTT
The DNA here is from genome assembly GCA_016806645.1 of Ophiodon elongatus. Lineage (NCBI taxonomy): Eukaryota > Metazoa > Chordata > Actinopteri > Perciformes > Hexagrammidae > Ophiodon > Ophiodon elongatus. Next base: position 110,738 of record JACSYO010002154.1, read on the forward strand.
TAGGATCATGACTCCGACGACCTTAACGTTCACGTGAGGATCTGTGAGGACACGTTGGAGTGACGGAGGGACAATTCACTAAACACGCCAACCCCTCGCTCACTTACCTCGCTTGGTGGCTATACTTATCCAATGGCACAGTGGGAGTTTTATATAGATATATATAGATATATGTATACACACACGTAGATAAAACCCCCATCCTAATGGTGGAACCCCCCCCCTCCTCCCCCCCTTTGACTACGTGTGTGTGTGTGTGTCTTTTTTTGGATACATCAAGTTATATTTAAAACAAACATCTGAACCCTGACCCGGTGAAACCTAAGACCGCTTTTACCCTTTACACACGGACACACACACACACACACACACACACACAGACACACACACACCCACACGTTTGAACCCCTTTACCCCTCTACTGACTTGAGACATTTCTTAGTCCGACACCTAATTATGACCTTGACCCTCAAACTATGTCTGACTCATCAAACACAGACGTGAAATGTTTTCTTAAACAAAATGTCTTCCCCTCCTCTCACGTCCCCAAACTCTTGTCACTGTTCAGAAATGTTGTTACTTTCCAAAATGTCTTCACCGTCCAATTTCTTTTTTTTTTTTTTTTTTTTAATTATGTCCTTAATTTCCAAAATGTCCAAAAAAATATATCCTCATTTTTTTTTTTTTTTTAAATAATTTGTTTTAAAAACAAATTCCCCACCCAACTAAATTTTTCTTACTTTTAGAAAAAGGTCCTAACTTTTCCAAAATATCCAAACTTTCCAAAACTGATGTCCCAACTTTACAAACTTTACAAAAATTGCTTCCCAAAGATCTCTCTTTAAAAAACAAATGTCCTCATATTCCATAACCTCCTTTCAATTTAAAAAAAAAACATATTCTCATTTACCAAAAATATGCTCAGAAAAGTCCTTACTTTGCATAACAATCCTCCCTTTCCAAGATGTCTTACAATTTTTTCTAAAAACGTTCCAAAAAACGTCCTAATAAATGTCCTCTATTTTCAAAAACAACACAAAAACAAAACAACAACAATATGTGAAATAAACTTTCATCCTGTTCTGATTTCTTTGCTGCTGAATTATTTTTAAAAGTAATTTTAAATTCTGTGTTCTCCAAAGTTTCTTGGAGTAAACAAGAGCCTGTTTACTTGTTTTTTTGCGTCTCTGCCCTACTTCTATATCACAGAAGGAGAAGAAGCCCATTTTTATTTTTCTCCTTTTCAAAAATCGGGACGCCTTGTGTCAAACGCTCTCGGCCTAATTTCTTTTTTTTTTTGTCCTCGTCTTTTAAAAGCTCGGCTGCTAAAAAAGTAAACACATATCAATGAATAAATAAATATAGATGCACAATGCAAACATGAAAGGCTCGATACCAAAATAAGCTCCGGGGGAAATTACACCGACTGTTAACAGCGGCGAAGCGGGCTTCTGGTGTTGTGTTGAATGCGGTCGGCATCAGAACTTAACACCTTTGACCTTTTGGGCTCCTGTGATGCTCCAGCTGCTCTCTTATGAAGACCATCAGCTGACATTCCTAAAAGGACGCTGGTTATTTCTGGCTCTGTCAAAGTGTCTAATGGGAGTTTTTTACATCTTGATTTTTAGACTCGAAACCCAGAAGTCCTCATTTGAATCTTTTTTTTTTGGGTCTTTCCGCCAGACGTAGGAATGGAGGAGCTACGTCATTATTTCAGGATGGATATTTCCCACATTCATCCTTTGACCTTTGATGTCATTACTTTGACGTCTTCTTCATTAGATAGGAACAGATCCACGCTGCGCTATTATTATTCTATTCTATTTTTGTACATATTGTTCTTTTTTTAAGTAAAAATTGTTCTTTTCTTATGTAAAAATGCTGCTGTACCGAAAAAAATGTCCCCTTGCGAGATTAATAAAGTATTTATCTATCTATCTATCTAGTAGTCAATGCGCTGTTTCAGCAGTTCATATTAATTAATATTAATTGGTGTTGAAATAACTTGAGCACTGATGGACGTCAACCAAACTGCGACTTTCAGATTAAAAAATTCATCACAAAAGAGTTTTCGTCTTCTGCTTCACCACCATCAGATTGTTTTATATGCATGTTTTATTTCTTATAATTCCAACACTTGTTCAGTGCGAATGAAGCATATACTCAATGCATGAGCAGTTTCCCAATGTAATCACTTTTAACCTGAAGCAGTTTGTTTTTTTTCCCACAATGCAATGCACATTGGAAACAGAATAAATAAAAATTGGTGATGGAGTTGAGGCGACTCCAAGAAGGTTGAAAGCGACATTGCAAAGTTGCAGTTGACACGCGTATTGCAACATTTCCTGTCTGTATAAAATGGGAAATTACACCACTTCTTGTGTGCTACCTGCAAAAACATTACGACGTGACTATAAAGTACTAGTACATAGTTAGTATGTTTGAAATATCAACATGATAAATATGATATAAATGTATTAAATCATGCTTCTACGGAGTAAAAAACAGTAAGATTCTTTCTTATTCAGACATGTCTGGACTTGTTTTTCCCACCAGCGTCAAATCAGCACATGGACTTTTAAAAAAAATATATTTTTAAACCCGGTTTCACACTAATATGCACGCTGGTGTGCAAATCTGCAGCTGACACAAACAAAGCAGCCAAACTCAAACGGCCACGTGTTTTCCTGCAGCTCGGCGCACATGGCCCGGTGTGCGTCCCCTGTATCGGGTGTCGAGGTAACCAGAGACACCTGACCTGTGCTCATGTAAGTAAGCCAGCAGCGGGCCAGTTATATTTAGACCGGGGCGGGGCGGGAGGGGGCGGGAGGGGGTGGGGGGGGGAGGTCAGTGCTGCCTTAACCCCCGCAGCCACACAACATTCTCCCAGCTCTGCCAACGATGTCGGGGAACTGGACGGAGAACGGTCGAGGATTTACGGCCGACAGAAAAAAAGGGATCGGGTGGCGCTCAAGGACACCTCACTCTGCTCTACGTGACACTACGACGACCCGGAAAAAGATCCAGGGAGAGTCTAGGGCACGAAACCCAATCGGGAGCGCGAGACCGAACGCCGACACGTCGACTAAATAGACGGTTGGCATCCTGACGCTGCTCGACTCAACTCAAAGAACTCACAGTCAGATTTTAGAGAGGCTTGCTGCTATATTTAGGAAAGTTGTATTTTAGATTTTTCTTTGTACTGTATGAATATCAAATCAACAGCCTTTAAAGGGCAGTAGATGTTGGTTGTCACACTAAGACAGATAATTACATATAATAATTATAATATGATCCATTGCAAAGGACGGCAAAGTGATACTCCAGCAGTTTAGCGTTGGACTTCCACAAAGTTGGGAGGCTTGCAAAAACTACAACGAACCTCTAGGGTACATCCCAAGTCTCTTAAGGAAACCACGCGAGGAGAGAGGAAACAAGGACATTTGTTGAGACGTCCTTTCCTCAGTAGCGTCGCGCGAGTCGACGTCTGTTTCTGATGTCGTCTGCCTGCCGCTCTGTAAATGTTGAAATTATGAATCGTGAAGTCATTATTAAATAACCCAGGATATGATTTATGGTTTCTTTTTAACTAATTGTTTTGGGGGAAAATTGAAATGATGTAACTCATCAAACACGACGCTCAGGAATGATCAGCCTCACGCGGCTGAACGGAAATGACAATAAATGATGTAAAAAGTGTCGGACTGGGCTTCAATAAGCTGGAAAGATTAATAATATCCAAACCTTGCAGTAGCTACAATATCAGCAGTACTTTAAAACTAGATAAACATGTTTCTGACTCGCTCTGTTTTACGGGAAGAATGGAAATTGCCTGAAATGCCGATACGTCGTTCTGGCCGAACAGAAGCTACAAAGTGAGTCACGGAGACGCGTGAAGCCAACAGAGTTTAATCAGGTGAGTGAAGACACCTGTGTGGAGGCTCTACAGGGGAAGAAAAGAAGAAAAGGACTGTGTAGAGACGAGTTTGTGCAAAGGAAGTGGAATATATCAATATAATTATCATGAAACAAAGCCACAAAAAAAAAAAAAAAAACTAAGTTAATGGAGAACCTGCCATCTGCTCAGGTTACCAAAGGGGGGGAATAATTTGTTTTGTTTTATATCGTTGTTGGTTATTTTATTCCAGTTGATGTGTCTATGGACACACACACACACACACACACACACACACACCTGTTGTACCAACGTTAACAGCTGACGATGCACACACGGAACGAAGATCACTTTAATTTTGGGCCAGCCACATTTACGCTTCACGCTGTGAAAGTAACCTGCATACGGGCTCATGCTCATCAACAAGGGTTGAGTCACGGCGCATCAATCATGTTTTTCAAGGTCGGTTCATTATGAACTGCACCCCGTCGGGTTTTCAGTGTCACTCCCTCCGATTCAAAAGAGTTCATTAAAAACTTCCAGAGCTGCAAAGTTGAACTGAGGTTCATTAATCGTCTCCCACAGCTGCTTGAGACCTTGTGGACACAGTGAGATGGGATCATAACTGATCGGAGATCAGCCGGCTGGCTGTCTGTGCTCATGAGATAATTAAAGAAGTTCTTCGGAGGCGTTCTGGGAAGTTTACAAAAAGAAATAACTGCAGAGGAAATATATATATATATATATATATATATATATATATATATATATATGACACAGAAAGTGGTGGTTACAAACCTCAGTTACAGAGTGTTTCCTGGGAGGTGTTGAAGATCTGACGCTGTGTAACGGTGGAGGTGGATCAGAGGAGGATCTCTCCTTTAAGGTCTGATCCATCTCTTTAATCTGATTCCATGAAAACTGCTGCTCACAGCGGTACAGATAAACCAGACTCCTCTTCAACTGCTGCAGCAACAGGGCTGCAGGACGTCCACACACACCGGTGATAACAGGTCTGACTGTATGTTTGTGTGTGTGTGTGTGTGTGTGTGTGTGTGTGTGTGTGTGTGTGTGTGTGCGCGTGCGTGTGTGTGTGTGTGTTTCTGGGTTTCCTGGAAACATCCTGCTGTGCCCGATCAGGAGCCGCGGGGCAGCCAGCTCAGCAGATTGAGTGGAGTTTGTATCCGTTCGTCCTCTCAGAGTTCAGTGTTATTTTACACCGACGCTGGCAAAGAGCTCTTCTGGACCTGAAGCCTCATATCAGCTCACAGAGGAGGAAGAGTCCTCAACAATAACACGTCTCGCTCCTATACTTTACATAAGAAGTGGTCGTAGTCACCGAGACGTCCGCCCATTGGTTTGTGAACTACGTTTTTGAAGCCTCGAGTTTGGCTCTTTGCTGGACGCCATCTTGTTTTTTTGCAACTAGAAGTGACACGAGAGCAACCGAACAACCGAATGCTAAACGAGACCTCGTTAGGTGACCAAAAATGTTACAGTTAACTTTCATGAACAGAAAACACACTGTGAAAGGATTAAAGTTTTTTCTTTCTTATTTTCAGACCGGACAACGCCGTGGTAGCGGCCTGTCAATCACAAGGTAGCCCCGCCCTAAAGCATACTCTGCATTATCATCTATTTTAGTCTAACTGGGACCATAATTTACGAAAATAAACATCAGGCTGTATTGAAGAAGACAAGAAAGCTAGCGATTGAGACCATAAACTCCATACCATAAATGTACTGAGGTAATAAATCATGTGAGATGCAGTCATTTTCCCATAGAATACAATCAGACTGCAACTAGGAGTCGCCCCCTGATGGCCATTAGAGAGAACGCAAGTTAAGTTAAGGCTCTTCCTCATTGGATTCACTTTTCACTTTCATTTTTCAGAACCAGAGGTTGCTGCCTGAAGTTGTTCCAAAGATTTCAATACAAAATCTGTCATTTTGACATGGCATTGCAGGTTAAACGCAGGTGTAATTTATAACATTAATTATAGCCCAGTTCCATTTTCGGTTGGCCAGGGCCCTGGTTTTGTGCATGCTGGCTCTCTAGACCGGCTGTGACGGTGTGTCGGTGTTGAATGGAAACAAATTCTAACACACATTCGACGCCGTCCCCCCAGATGTGCCGATCACTGGGACGAGGAAAAAGCAAATCCATATTTTCAGTTTCATAACACAAGAGATGCCTTCTAGTTCTACAGCCTTTTTGGGACCTTTTGGGAAAGTGTTCAGTGTTCATACACGGAGGTGTTTGAAATGTTCCTTGACCTCAGTCCCCAGCAGGAGGATTCTGTGTGTCTTTGAGTGCGCTACTGTCTGACCACGTCTCCTAAAGCAGGTATGAAACACCCCATACCTCCTCGTTTTGGTTTAGCAGTTAATTTCACGCCTGGAGTTAACTTAAAATGGGTAATTGTATAGGCATTCCTATTATTTAAAGGAAGTGAAGGTTGAATTTGGATTGGCAAGTGTCCATACATTTACTGGAATCTGCTGCTCTGGGTTTTTGCAGAAATAATGCCAACACATCAGATGTGACTTACTTTATATTAATGATCCTCCCACAGGGAGGTAGACTGACGGGTCTGGTGACAGGAGGGCGTGTGGGTGATATGTGACCCTCTGATTGATCAAAGCGCCTCCACACCGTCGCCGTCCCCCGTCAGTTGTTGCTCACAGATCTCAGGTCAGCGGGCCGGCCTGCAGCCCGTCCTGTCACTGTGCCTCCATCATTGATCTCCAGAGATATCAGTGTGTGATTAGTGACATCTCCAGCCGCTGTATCCCTCTGATAAGCCCCCGAGTCCGGGCCATGTTGGCGGTGACATTCAGGCCGAGCCGACGCCGTGGCTGAGCAGCGACTGAAAAAGCCAGAATGGCGAGCGCGTAATCTCCTAAATGAGAATTGACTGGCGCTGTCAGTGTTGATGTTTCCCCCCTCCCCTCCCCTGGAGCTGCCATTATTCTAATTAAACCAGGCCAGGGGAGGTGTGGGGACAGCGAGGGGAGGAGACGACAGAGCATGAAACACAGAGAGATTTTTATAGCAGAAACAAAGAGGATTAATGTTTAAAACCGGAAACCTTTTTTGTGATTAAAACCAAAAGACAAGGGGATGAGCGAGGCTGGCGGCAGACAGGGGAACAGATTATCTCTGGGTTTGGTTGTCAAAGACGCCATTTTTGCTGCCAACAGGATGGAAATCAGAAAATTAGAGCGGCGTCCAGGACAGCGATACCGTTTGGTCCTGTATGTCCAGTGAGAGACGACTCAACATTTCATTTTGTAGTTATTATTGAACATGGAGGATTACGGTTTGAAACAGAGGGGCGATTTCTGGCACAATTTTTTCCTACTTCAAAGGTGTGTGAGGGGAACAAAGGTCAAAGAGGTCAGAACTCCAGAGACACTTCAGTGTTTAGACCAAACGCGTTCCGGCTTGTGGTCCACAAGCCGGAACGCGTTTGGTCTAAACAATGAACTTGTTCTATATACTTAAAGTGTATACTTAAGTTATTGACCTCTGGGGATTATGGTTGAATAACACGAGTTGAGTTTCCAATGTTTCCAGAGAATTCTTGCCAAAATCTGGTCAGAGGCCACAGCTACTAATCTTTTTGACAATCCATGAATCTGTTAAATACTTTTCTCAGCTAAGCAATTCATTATTTTATCAATACAATATCAGAAAATAGTGAGATATTATAATTTCTCACCACTCAAGGTGATCAAATTGCTTAGTTTAGAATCAAATATGACAAAGAAAATCAACTGTTCAACTGCCATTTTTGCTTGAAGTATAGCAATTATTTAAAAAGTTACCGATTATTTTATTTTAGATCTACTAATGGATTAATTGACTAACTACTGAGGCTTTATTAGAGAATAAACCATTGACCACAGCTACATCCTGGTCAGGATATCTGTTCAACTGTTGAACTTGAACTAGGTGAAGCACGAACAACGTTTTATCTGTTGACAAAACAATATCACCTCAAGGTCCATTTAGTAGCTGTTCTGGATCACATCATCTTCATCAGCAGATACAGGATGCAGGTTGTCACTAAACTGTAAATGCTCCAATATTGAATCTCAGCTTTAACACAATCATGTACGAGAAGTCGATTAAAAAGGAAAAAAAAATCCAACAGTTTCATGACAGCTTCGCAAACTGTGATCCATCTGCTGATGAAGCTCATGTGTTACAGTTGAAAGCTCTTGATACCGACACACACGGGACTTTCACCCAGGGGACCGGCGTCAGTGTCCCCTGTCAGCCCAAAATCGGAGCTATTTTTTACTGACAATGTTATACCACCATGTTACATCATGTGACGTTTGAGTTACATAACAAACGTACTAATTTCGACTTTAGTAAATGGTAATGGCCTTGCATTTGTATAGCTCTTTTCTCGTCTTCCGACCACTCGAAGCCCTTTACAGTATTGACAATACACACATTTCATATTTATACACTGATTGTAGGGGCTATCTGACCATCAGCACGCTGAACTAATTCACATTCACACCCAATCATACGCCAATGGCTCAGCCTTCGGGAGCAATTTGGGAGCCAGTGTCTTGCCCAAGGACACATTGTGATGGACTGGAGGAGCCTGGGATCAAACTGACGATCTTCAGATTGGGCAACAGCAGCCAACCTTCAATTTTAGGGGGAACAAATGTTTGCAGCAACACATAGGACCTAAACATGATCTAACCAAGTCGTTGCCTAAACCTAGCCGCACCCGTTTCGCAACGTTAACCACGTGCAAATCCTTGTGCCTCGAATGAGGGCTGCCTCCAGCATCGTCATAGTGACGCCAGGGGCTTCTGCCCAAGCGGCAAAAATATGGAGAGTAGGGATGAGAAGAAGTTGCTTCAGATGTGTCTTGTGACCTCGTCGGGGTCCCAGCTGCAAGGTTGGGAACCACTTCTCCAGAGGCCGGTAAGTGGCTCAGCAAGATTCATCTGTATGTTGAATACGAGTTGAAATAGTCTGGTTTAAGAGGCAGATTTTACTCAAGAGGACTTGTGTGACGGCCACGTGTTCGCCGGCTCCATCCCTCGCTATTCCGGGGGGGCGGACGTTCAGCTGGTGAAAGCCTGGATACAAGCATGCGTTGCTGGGATGCTTTCGCAGGGCGAGTGGGTGCAGAGTGGAGAGCTGTGGAGGGTGTTAACCTCAAAATAGCAATCAGTTCCCACTCAGACCCCCAGCAACAGCCGGGTGTTTACATGCAAACAACTCGCACAACGCCTGGCGACGACCTTTACTTTACCTTTTGACACACACACACACACACACGCTCACACACACACACACACACACACACACGCTCACACACACACACACGCACACACACACGCACACACGCACGCACGCATTACGAACATGATAAAACCCGTCAGCCCACACATGGAAACATAAACACTACTTCCACAAACTCATGTACACAACCACACACATACACACATTCAAATAAATTCTGCAGGGCTGAAACATGACCTGGTGACACACACACACACACACACACACACACACACACACACACACACATACAGTTTATATTCAGTGCAATCCTCCTCCTCAACTAAAGCAGAACTGTGACAATCACCCTGCGGGCGTCTTAACAGCTGCCTGAGTGTTGAGCCATAAATATGGCGACAAAATGAGTACACGCACACACACACACACACACACACACACACACACACACACACACACACTGGCCCCGAGGCCTTCTGGGAAGTTTGCAGACGAGATCGGTTGAGGTCTCAAACACTGGATTTCTTCCTGTTTTTAGAGTGAACTGTTTGATAGAAATATAAACCTCATCGCTAAAGAGAAGGTGAAAACAGTGAGGTCAGAGGTCGACGTCTCATCCAGAGGTCCATTTCAGCAGACAGGAAGGTTTGAATGCCATGTAAATAAATTAACTAATACATTATGTTTTATGCCTATTCTTCATCCAGCAACTTCTCGTTCTTCTCCCTTTTTTTGTCGTGTGTTTTCTACATTTCTCCTCTTCTTAAAATCCGTTCATTCTTTCCTCTATTCAGCCTTCCTTTCCTTTCCTTCCCTCCCCCATCATCCTCTCTTCCTTTTATTTTTTTCCCCTTGTTCTTTATTTTCTTCCGTCAGTTTTCTTCCTTTCTTCCATCCTTAACTTTTTTGCGTCCTTCCTTCCTTCCTGCCTCCCTTTCTTTCCTTCAGCCTTCCTTCCTTTGATTCCCTCTCATGCTCGTCTTCTTCTTCTTTCTCCTTCCGCTTCATTCCCCTTTTCTCCCTTCTATCCTTGCTTCTCTCCATCCATCCTGTCGCTGTCTCATTATTTAGCATACACTTTCTCCTTCTCTTCTTGTTTAATCCTTTGTCTAATATTCCCTTTCTTCACACCTGTTTCCATCAGCTTTCTTACTTCCTGTCAAGGATCAAGTTTTACCATCTACTCTGTCCTCCTTTCATCATTTCTGTCTTTGCGTATCTTTATTCCTTCCCACCTTTCTGTCTTGCTTCATTATTTCCTTCCTTCCTTCCTTCCTTCCTTCCTTTTGTCTGTCCTCAGGGATCTGGCTCAATCTTCTTTTTTATCGCCTTCCTCGATCGCAGACATCCAGCGCTGCCAAATCTCTGTGTTCCTGGTTGGTTAGATAAGAGACTCAGTTTGCCAGCAGCCCCGCCTCCCTCTGAACAACACCCTCTTTAATCTCGCCCGCCATCTTCCCTCGTCTTTCATCCCCTTCCTCCTCACATCCCTCGGTCCTCACCACGCACCGCTGACAGGCGGTTGCTTTCAAAGCCAACCGGCCCGGCTACGTTGAGTTGATCGTTATTGGAGGAGACAGTCTCGGTGTTATCTTGACGGCCGTGAGGAGCGAGCGTTGAGGTGATTGTATTTGCGTGGATGGTTTACTGTACATAAATGGTCAGGGGGCCATAAAGAGATGCAAAACAACCACAAAGAATCAAAATGACCACAGAGAGACATAACCACGTAAAGAGATGAAAAAAAAATCACAAAGAGACACTAAAAGACCATAAAGACTCAAAAACACCACAGACACACAACATTATCAAAAAGACATGCAACGATGAAACAGCCACAAAGATACGCAACATCCCAACAAAGCGACGTAAAACAACATCAGAGAGAAGTAAAAGAAACACAAAGAGTCACAAAAGACCACAAAAACTCAAAAACACCAAAGCGGCACAAAATTAACGCAAAGAGACGCAACACCACAACAAAGAGAAGTCAAACAGCCACAAAGAGCCGCAACATGACCATGATGAGATGTAAAATGGCCACAAAGAGACACAAAACAGCATCAAAGAGATGGAAAATGATGACAGAGAGATGCAAAAATACCACAAAGACTCAAAAACACCAAAGAGGCACAAAATTACCACAAAGAGACTCAACATGGCCACAAAGAGACTCAACATGGCCACAAAGAGACTCAACATGGACACAAAGAGACTCAACATGGACACAAAGAGACTCAACATGGACACAAAGAGACTCAACATGGACACAAAGAGACTCAACATGGACACAAAGAGACTAAACACCACCACAAAGAGACACAAAAAGTCCACAGAGACTAAGAAGGCCACAAAGATATGCAATATCTCCACAAAGAGACGTAACACAACCACATAAAGACGCAAAAGAAACATAAAGAGACACTAAAAGACCACAAAGACTCAAACATCAGACGGAAAGACCGAATTACCACAGAGAGACGCAACACCACCACTAAGAGTTACCAAACAGCCACAAAGAGACACGACACGACCACAAAGGGACTCGACAAGGCCTCAGAGAGACAAACAACAACCGCAAAGACACGCAAAACGACTACAAAGAGGCACCAAACGATCTCAAGAGAACAACAACAACCTCAAAGAGATGTAATTCTACCACAAACAGAAGCAAAACCAACGTAAAGAGACACCAAACCGCGTCTCTCTCAGTCTGGGTGTCTTGCTTGTTTTTACGTCTCTGTGCCCAGGGTCCCCTCGTAATCCGTCGATGGGTATTTACTGCATCTCTGACAAGACGGGGATTTGTTGACGCGATCAAGAGCGAGTCAGTTTGGACGAGACGCTTCTGCAATCTGGTTAAGTGTGAAGATGAGATATGAAAACTCTCCTTTGCGTCACCTCGTGAGGGGTGAAACCAAGCACCAGTTTGTTTGAGTCACTTCATTTTCTCCCCACTCTCTCTCTTTCTCTCTCTTTCTCTCTCTCTCTCTCTCTCTCTTTTTTTTTTTTTTGCTCTCTGTCTCTCTCCAAACTTTGTGGCCTACTTTTTCAGCGCTTTGAAAAATTGTCTTTGGCGAGGGTTGGATGAAAGTTGTCGGGGGGGCGCCGGGCAGAGGAAACGAGTGAAGGCTTGCCCCTTTATCTTCCTGCCCAGACCTCCATCATGTCTGACTCTCCCTCCCTGTTTCTCTCTTTTCCTCTCTCCTTCTCTCATGTTGTGAGATTACTCATCGACTCAAATTCTTGCATCTAGAATGAAAAAAAAAAAAAAAAAAAAATTTTTTTTTATTTTTTACGTGACAGACTCTGCTCTGAAAATGTGATGAAACACAAACAGTCTCTTTGATGTTATTTCAGAACTTGTGGTGGATTTTCAGGCACACAAAAAATGTATTTTAAATAGTTAAGTAGGTATTTAAGAGTGTGTAGCCTACTGTTACTAACGAGCAGATAAACTGTTTATCTACTTTTAACTAGGCTACGTTTCTGGGTCAACGGGTTAAAAAAGCCCCGTTCACGATATCAAGATTGACTGTGTCGTATTTTCCCCTCTTCATGGAAGCAGGTCATGGATGCCACTGTATTAGAATGTAGGCTATTGTCAGAAGCTCTGTTATACTCATTATTGGATTTAGGGAAGTTTACAGAAACCCCATCACAACTCGTTGTCATGTTTGTGAAATGCATCTTGATCTCTATCTCTGAGCAGTGACTTTAAACGTGACTGTATAAAAGTGTTTGAATTTTTGTGTCTTTTTATTTATTTTTTTACTATATACTATATACTGTAACTTAGCATGCCTAGCTTACGAACTAAAGTTGTACCTTGCATCACTTCAGTTAGCATATCATTAACCTGCTACATTATTTTGTAGCTCAGGGCTGGAACCCCAGACTGTATATATTTAGTGTGACGGTGTTCGGGAAGTCATTGGTTAGTAGACTGCTGTTTTGAAGCCTCGAGTTCAGCGTCGCTATCTCGAATTTTGGCGTTTCTGGATTGGTTTTATATTCGAGCTGAAGCTAATTTTTGCTAGTGGCTTGTTCTGCTATTTAATTTATGCTATAGCAACTCCAGCCAAACTTGAAAGTGTTACATTTGCCAAACTCCTTAGTCCTGAAAGCATTTTAATACGAGGGAAACATTAAATACAAACAACGAAGCAAAAAGCAAATCCATGTGTTGCTTGTCTTCATGTTTTACTATTAAAAAACTTCCAATATAACGTTATGATCTTATATTTTTCCTCATCATTACTGCATAATAACACACTGCTTGAGGCCTCAAAAAATAGAGAGGATTTCGAAACCAAACACCAACTTTCTCTAGATGTACTCTGAATCCATCCGGTGTTGCTGTATTAGATAGATAGATAGATAGATAGATAGATACTTTATTAATCCCGCAAAGGGGAATTTTTCTTGGTACAGCAGCATTTTTACATAAGAATTTCTTTTACATAAGAAAAGAACAATATATACAAAAATAGAATAGAATAATAATAATAAGAAAATAAGAAAATAATTGTTCTGCAGGTGGAAACAGTCTTATGTCAAGTGAACGCCACACTGCAATAAGGACAAGCTGCTCCTTTATTTCCATTTTTTTCGACACGGATCATCAACATCTAGCTTTAACCTCCGTCTGTTAGCGCGATCATTTGAATGAAGCCATTAAAAGCATATTAAAGCAAATTTTACAGAGTTTTCAACAAACATGGAGTTCATGTTAAGTAGTTAGCTCGCTGAAGCACATAAAATCTGACAGCTCCGTCACGTGAAATCCGATGAAATAAATGGTCACCGGTTAGAGATGGGAAGCTGCTTATGTCTGAAATTAAGGACGTTATCATAAATACACAACAATACTTCATATATCTATACAAAAAAGTATATTTTCTTCTCCTTTCCGCCAAAATGCCCAGTTGTTTCTCCCTTCTTTCCCGTGGTGTTGCCTCCATACATTTGCACTCTTTGCTACTTTAAACTGCAACTGCTGCACAATAATTCCCCTCGGGATGAATAAAGTTCTCTCTTATATTACTTTATTGGTGTCTGATTCATACGAGGAAATTGCACCGTAAATCACCAGCTGTATTATAAAGAGTTACCATGAGGTGCATTAGTCCTGAGTGGAAAGCTGGTGTCGTCTCCAGTGACCTGCGTTTACAGTACAGTGGACATGATGTAAATATGTAGTCATGATGTGTGTGTGTGTGTGTGTGTGTGTGTAGGTGTGTGTGTGTTTTAGAGAGGTTCCAGAGGTCAGTTAGAGCCCATTAGGCTGCTGCCTCAGCAGAGAGGAGGCAGACGTGTAAATCTTTCGCCTCATTAGCTCCATGTTGTCGGGCTATGAGGAGAACACGCTCCCCGTTCATGTTTCACAACAACACAGCAACGTCCAAAACGTGCTGACTCGGCCACCCAAAATCAATCAGCCAATTAATCAATCAATCAATAAGTCAGACAGCAAACCAATGAGCCGAGCAACCTGCTGACTGCTTAAAGAGCAGCGAGGCCGACTCTCACAGACACTGAACCGGTCTCTGGTTCCTCGTCTGAGAGACCTGACTTGTGAAACACTGAGGGGAAATATTTTACTCCTTCGAAACGGAGAAAAGGTGAAGAGCCTTTCAAACTTAATTAATACACATAGCTGTTTGAAGGAGAACTTTTCACAGCAGCATAAATAGATATACGAGAGGGAATTAAGACTTGTTTACAATACCTATAAGTAGCTTATAATACATCATTAAAACTAATGACAGGATTTGTTTCAATCAATAAAAATCAAATATTTTATTGCATTTATAATTTGCATTGTGTGTTTTTATGAAGAAAACCCCCACTATAAATTACTATAACAAAGTGAAAGGATAACATTTAGAATTTATGGCGGTTTACACTGACTTCAGAGGGGTTGAAAAGATTTTTTGGGGCGGTCGCAAAAAAATGAACGGTGGTTGGAGCTCAGGGAAGATCTAACGGTTTTCTTAAAAACAATTCTAAGAATTGTAATGTATGAGTAATAATGTTGTCCTTTTTAAGCATATGTCACAAAGGGAACAGCACAGGTTGTAAATCATGAAACCAATGATGGCTGCATTCCATTTAGCTGCTTCAGTTTCATGTTGGCTCACTTTCACTCTGACATGCAGAGAAAGTTGTTTTGAATTTTCCTACTTGTCAAAATGTCTGCTTGGGAAAAGGCCTGTAGGGTTTGAGCCATATCTATCTATATATATATCTATATATATATATATAGATATATATGTATATATATATATAAAATAAAAAAAACTTGATTATTAACATTTTCAGAGAATAAACAACGTAAAGATGTTACATGTTGTTGTGTTTCTCAATGTGCTTTGTCACACTGCAGCTCACGCTGCTCTCTCTTCTTGTTTCGGTTGCTGTTGCTCGGCTGAGCAGACGACCGTTTTACTACAGGAAGTGAGAAAAGAGTTGGTTTGTGTCAGGTTTTTTTTCTCTAACCGCAGCGTGACAGAAAGCTGAGTTCACCGCGGCCGAGGAGGAAGCGTCCGTTGGGTTTGTTTTCATTATCGTCTGACGTTCTTCAGAGCGAAGCTGCTGTTCACTCACTTCTTCTTCTTCTTCTTCTTCTTTTTTTGGCACCTAAAATTTGTATTTTTGGAAGTTGTAGTACAGTTTTAATGGTGCAGCCCAATTCAAATCTCATTTTGAAGGTAGATACAAGTTACCAAGAACTCAGGAAGGAGTTTGGACACAAACTAAGTGATGGATTTATGACTTAGTGGAGCAACATTGCAGCAGAGCAGCGTTTTTAATAAAACCGGATGGTGACACCCAGCGAGCATGTCTGGTCAAACGTGCAAATTTAGGTGTCACCAAAAGTTCCCCAAAAGTGATCAGTGAGTGACGTCAACATGCAAATTTACTCCGGCCATGAAAAAAATCCACCTCTTGAGGGGATTCCGTTGAAATGTTTTGACTTCGCCGTCATTGCCCTGGACACCAACCAGAAAAACTAGACGGATAAATGGACTCGGCGATGTTCCATGTGGGAGAAGTTAATGTTGTGGTTGTGAATCCTCCGCTGGTCCAGTCACACGGTCTGAGGTCTGGGATCTGACAGAGCTGCTGCTGGATGGATCAGCTTCACCCAGCGTCTTTGCTCAGTATTATCCTCCATAAACCAGCCTGGATTACCTGGAAAGGTCACCGGGGTGTAAATGTGAGTACGGGTCAGAGGTCACTGTTTTCATCTCTCAGACGTTTGCACTCACTCGCTCTCTGTTTAACTTGATCAGACTGGTGAGGCAGCGAACTACAATCAAACTCCAAGTCAGACAGTCCTCCCCCACTACGAGGGACCGTTTGAGGGCAGAGCAGGGACGCGGAGAGAGAACCGGATACAGCATTGGAGGCACGTTCATTTTTCTGAAAGTTGCTCGCATCAACGGGCACATAGAGTAGTAGCAGTAGTGTTTCCTTTAACCCCGCCTCACAGCCCTCGGCCTCAGTTTCATTCACATGAGCGGACGAAGGAAAATAAGTTTGCCGTTTTTGTGCATTTTACAACGTTTACGACCTAAAGGTTTAAATTGTTCGTTTTGGGAAGTTGAGCTACCTTAAAAATAATTATGCGCTGAGTTAGAGACGTGTCTTCCCTAATGTAAGTCTATGGGACTTCATGCACCACTCGGGAACACCTTGAGGGAAAATCCACTTGGACTCTGTAAAAGCTGTAATAAACTGATTACAGTTTGGTGGTCAAATGTCTTTGAGACCTCGCAAAACGCATTTTTACACATAATTCAAGAATTGACATGTTAATTATGACAATTTCACACAAATGTGTAATAGAGTGATGAAGTACTTTAGATGTACATGGATGTAAACTGCCACTCGACCGTGAGGCGGTAATTTAATTTTCTTTTCATTTTTTAATCTATAGATCGTAACATCATCTCAATAGTTTAGATCATAATCACGTTTTGAATTTTTTATTCGAGAAAGACAAAATGCAGATTTTTATTGGCATGTGAAACTTTGCTTCCTCGTGTATGAGGATAAACCTCACATCTCTGCCATCAGTGACAGACACAGAGGAAGTGAGAGTCGTAGTTAAGAAGTGAGAGTGTTTATAAGGTGAGCCCATGACTTGGGTTCAGGTTTGACAGTTGCAGGATTTTCCCTCCTCGGCGACCCCGAGGGGTCTCTGTGTGTGCGGCGTCCGTGTCGTGTGTGAAGATACGACTGTGCGGTTGCGCTCTGTTACACACTCTCTGCTGCGTCCTGTACAGTCGGACCGCAGAGGACACGGCGGACTTACACAACGACAACGCAGCGTGCAGCAGCTCCGCTTGAACCTCCTCAATGACACGAAAGAGGAAGAGGAAGTTTAACGCGAATAACAAAGACTCAGCGTGTCCAAAGTTCTCACTGTTCACTGGCAACAACAAACCCTCGAGGTTAAACACGATCAACATGTTGTCTCGTGTCATTTTGTTGATTCTGAATGAGGAAAAAAACACTTAAGTCATCAACCATGCTTTTTGTTCTCCAGAGGCTATAATGTTTATTAAACAAACAACATCCTGATGGTTCTAACCAGTAATATTAACTAGTAGCAGTAACCATTTTGTCCTCAATTCATCAGAGTAAAAGTCCATGAGGTTGTTATTATTGGAAAAGGTTCATCCTCTGAGGAGCAGGAATGGATTCAGGGATTTTAAATGAAATCTGAACATTGACTTTTCTTTGTTGCGTGACAGGAAAGGTCGGGATCAAGGGGCCACCTCCGGCTCTAAAAAGTGAAGCCAATGATGAAGTGCCTTAAAACTTGCATTCTCTCTAATGTCCAGCAGGGGGCGCCTCCTCTGGTTGCAAGTCTGTGAGAAAATGACCCTACTTCGCACTTTATTTATTCCCTCAGTAAACATTGTAAGCATGAGTTTGTGGTCTCAATTGTTAGTTATAAGTCTTCTTCAATACAGCATGATGTTCATTTATTAAATTATAAAGACCATAAAAAACCATTGATGTTTAAAGAGAACTGGAAACAGCGTCGGAGGCGACGCCCCGTTTGTTCCTATGAAGATTTCTCTGTGGTGCATGAAGCTAAAAAAGTTAAACTTCAGAGTATAAAATGCAGATGACAAAGCCCAGATCTTCCGTATCTATGAGCCCCTAAAGCAAGATAACGTTTTCTTTAGCCCCGCCTCCTTCAGCCTCGTTCTCGGGCTCATTCACATGAAAAATAAGTTATGGATTTGGCTAATAGTGCATTTTACTTTTAGGACATAATGAAAAAGCTATCCAAATGTTCGTATTCGGAAGTTTATTACCCCAAAAATGATCCGCTGAGTTACGGATGTCTCTTTCTCAATGTAAGTCATGTGACGGACGCCGAAAATTGGTAATTCCACCAGTTGGATCACGATGTAAAATTTGCTTCAAAGCCCGGCGCTCTTCCTGGAAAACGTGAGGCTTCAAAACAGAAGTCACCAAACCGATGAGGTGACATCACACTTCTAGAATACAGTCTGTGGTCGGGATGCATTTTACTTCAAACCTCGCTCTACCCTCTCGACAGTGAAATAAATCAGTATATCTGACTCTACATTCCTTGAGATGGTGTTTACTTTGTAATGAAAACGTGGACATAGACACTAAAACATTTTCACTGTTCCACATCGTGTAAAAAATGTTTTATTCCCTCGTAAAAAACAGCACATTAACCGCACCACTGACGCGTCAGATATGACGGCATTTCTGGGTTAACCGAACTTTCTCTGTTGATGCTCGGAGACGTCTCCCTGCTGCCGGGAGTCCCTTCCCCCCCCAGTGTGTGTCCTCCGCGACCTTCACTTCCATGGTGACGGTGACGTCTGCGGTCAGATCGGCTCCAGAGTCGAGAGGAGGAACAACCCGATCTTTCTCCTGCGGCTTCCAGAGCCTCACTGACGGCCAGACAGGGGCTGGTGTGCGATGGAGTGGGGGGTTGTGGGTAATCCTATAGCCAGCGAGAGAGATCCGGATCACCATCGCAGCATTTAGACCGTACGGTGACGGACGTTCTGCCCAGTTGTTTTAAGAAAGTTGCACTGTGGGTGTTGGAGTTCAGCAGTGGTGGAGGAAGTATTCAGATCCTTGACTTCAGTAAAAAGTACTAATACCACACAGTAAAGATACTCTGTTGAAGTTAAAGTGAAAGCCCTGCGTTGAAAATGTTACTTAAAGTATTAAAAGTAGAAAAATGTCCCTGTTATGCTGTTGTGTATTACATGATTTGATTATTATTACTCATGCATTCATGTAAAAGAAGGATTTTACTGTTGGATTTGGTTGAGGTTGAGTTCATTTTGAATTATTAACTAATGACAGGTGGGGCCAAGTCATTGTAAGTCTCAAGTCTTTGCAGTCAATACGCAAGTCCTAAACTTTGAGTTCCGAATCCTAAATAAATCATAATTTTTTTAACCTGCACGTTTTGCTTACTGCAATACTTTTTTGTTGACCACTGCGTAGTTTTTCCACGCACCAAAATTATCTTTGATATCATTTTTTTTCCCAGCTGGCGCTCAGTGACACGATTGGATGCTGTCCAATGGGGTCAAACAAAGTGGATCTGGGGAACTAAGTGTCGACTCCCTGGGGATGAACGGTGTTAATAAGTGTTAGTTGATTCAGGAAATGAAATGATTGGTGGCAGACTGTTTAAATAACATACTCTTTAATCTTTTTCCAAGTCAAAAGGCTCGAGTCAAAGTGAAGTCATGAGTCTTTGGTCCAAGTCCTAATCAAGTTGCAATAAATTATCTAATTTGTGACTCGAGTCTGACTTGAGTTCAAGTCATGTGACTGGAGTCTCCACCTCTGACTCCTTTTTCCATTATGAATGAATCTGCTGATTATTTTCTCCATTAATGGATTGATTGTTGATTGGCTTGTAGAAATTGTGAGGAATTGTATTACTAATATTACTGATATATTAACATTATTAACATGATTAAAAGGAAAAAAATCAACAAATATTCACATTTGAGAAGCTGCAACCGTAAATATTTTTACATGAAAAATGACTTCAACCAAAAAAGCAGCTGCCAATTTATTTTTATTATTATTTGTCAATCAACTAATTGATTAATCAACTAATCGTTTCAGCTGCACTTGTGTAAACTGTTGGGGAATTTGATTCATCGAAAAAACATCAGATTTTATAACCTCTTAATATGGTTTGTAAACTAAAGCTTTCAGATTAATGTAGTGGAGTAAAAAGTACAATATTTAACGACTAAATCTGGGGAGCGCTGCAACACATGTGGAACTCGGAGCCCACTTTAAGAAAATTTAAGAGCCTTGTGCATAAAAGGTTTTGGAGAGGAAGTGAACTTGTTGCTTTCTGATGGTTAAATGAGAGGACAGAAGAATTCCCTGTCCGGGGCTCCGCTCGCCCTCCCCGGCTCTCACACAGCTGCTGCAGTGTGAGCTTTAACGTCTGATCCTTGTTAACATCTGAACCGTCTTAACCTCCGTGCACAGTCACCGTTCCTCCCCGCCAAAACAAAGCCGGAGGCCCACGGCTGTGACTCACTCGTCTGCAATCCCGACCGCCGCAAACTTCCCACGGCCCGATGACGGCGGCGCGCCGTCACCCCGCGGCTAACACCCGCTTCCCTGATAGCTTTTACTCTGCAGAAAGAAGTGATTTATATTTTTTTCTTCTTCTCTTTTTCAACCTTACTAATCCATGTTAGGACATGCCTCTGCCTTCTCATGAGCCCCATTCGGACGGGATTAGTGTTGCAGCGGGGAGGCGGGGGAACTGTAATCGCCACCGGAGCATGTCTGTAATTTTAGTGTTGAGTAAATCTGCCGTGTTAATAGTTTTTACAGACTGTGCAGGCTATAAAACTGCAGCCTGTTTTACCTTCTGTGGCACATAAAGCTGGAGTAAGAGTATTCCAGTCTGAGCTGCATGACTAAGGGTCGTTTTTCTAGAACTGCAGTTCGTTTGTTTTGGCCTCTGGGTTGGTTTCCGATGACGCGGCAACATTCAGGAGCGGTCTAAGAGTTGTAAACAAACAGCATGGTGGTCAGTTGCTGGTCAGAAATATCAGCGGGAAGTATTGCCTCAAAACTTTCCCTCCTTTTTCTTTTGCATCGTGCAGCACCAGGAGCGTGTGCTGCAATTTGGTTTTATTACATTTATGTGGTTAACAAGCCAGTGTTCAGTAAATGAACCAAATATCCAGTTCCAGTGGGGAACTAATAAAGTAATGAATGTATTAATTAATTTAAGCCCATTGTCTTCGGAGGCAGGCTCTTGTTTCGGATGGAAGGGTCCAGTTAAAAATGCATCTTATCATTTCTTATTTTCAATTTGTAATATTTTCATTTTGTTTATCATTTAACGATCCCGTTGAGTATGTGTGAATTTTATCTTAGTGAGTTATTTTTATTTTAGCTTTATTTTGTAAATCTGTATCCTGCTGAAATGGCGTCTCATCTCTTCTGCGCCTCCTAAATTCCCGTAGTCCCGTCTTCCTCACAACGGTCTTCTGCATTGTGAGGGAAGCAGATGCAGAAACAGAGAGACCGAAGGACAATTTGTGTTTGTTACATTGTCCTCTGCAGGAGCAATAAATGCTGAAAAACCCATCGTTGAGTCAACTTCTTGATTGCCCGATCCACATCCTGCTCCAGGTTTTGAAACGTCAGGTCCAAGTGCGAGTCAAGGTGACGCCACAGAAATACGAGAAACTACCGACCTGTTAACATCGCCCTGCCGTGGAACAATTAAACGTTAGGTTTAGGCATCAAAACCACTTAGTTAAATACGTGTCTTGTCTTAAAAAAACTTCTTGTAATGTATTGGCCCCTTGAAAGGTCACATTGTGTTCATTTTGGTTTTCTAACCCTGTCAAGCACTTTGTGACCTCTGTCAAAGGTGCGATATAAATCAATTTTACTTACTTACTTAAGGTTTAGGAAAAACTTCATGGTTGAGTTTAAAGTGAGTAAGTAAGATATGTAAACAACACGAAGGTCACTGGCGTAACTCAATAAAACGTATCCTCGTGCAAAGGTTCGTTTAATATCTTTACGGAAAGTAACTCCTCATATTTCCTATCCTACGAAAGCGAGCGACACGTGTCGACTTCCGCTCGTTACAAACGTACGGTCTTACCAAAATAAAGTTCCGTCGTTACGGGAAACAAAAGTTAGGTTGAGGCAACAAAGCAAAAGCAAAGAAGATCGTCGTTTTTGGATTAAAATAACTGCGGAAGGGCCGTCACCGGAGTACGTAAATTATGTGATAACTAAATCAACATGTACTTCTGGTGTCACGCGGGGAATGGTTTGTTGGACCCGTCCACCTCCCATCCCGCCCTGCGTGGGCTTTACTGGTCATGATACTTCCTCGGTCATGATTACGTAACATACAAAAGGAATTTGTGGGACTTCTACGAAATACGGCGCATCATTTTACTTGTGCTGGATGAAACCGACCTTCCTTAAAACACGAGCGCCGGACTCAGTCGTCGGTCTCTTGGTTGACCCGACGATGGAGTTGGAAAGTCAGAAGATCACCGTAGTTGTTTCAATCCATCCATTCAATTCAATTCAATTCAATTTATTTTTGTATAGCCCAAAATCGCAAATTACAAATCTTTACAATCTGTACACATATGACATCCTCTGTCCCCGGACCTCTCATCGGAGCAGGAAAAACTCTCCAAAAAAACTTTTAACGGGGAGAAAAAAGGAAGAGACCTTCAGGAGAGCAACGGAGGAGGATCCTCTCCCCGGATGGACAGAAGTACAACAGATGTCATGTGTACAGAATGAACAACACAACAGAGTTATAATACATTCAATGCAAATTATTCATGACATGAGAGCATAGTAGAATAGTAATGATAATAGAAGCATTAATGGTATTGACCCTACTAATTGCAATGCAACTAGGAATAATGATAATAGCAGTACAGTAGGTATCGGGCAGGACCACAGCAGGATGCAGGACCAGGGTCCAGACGCAACCACGATCCATAGAAACCTGAAGGGGAACAAGAACGTGTGAACCACATTTCAACACAATGCTTCCAATACTTGTTTTCGATATTTCAATCTGGACCAGAGTGATGTTCTTTGATTTGGTTTCTACTATGTGGACTCCAGACTGCTCGGTTTGACTGCACAGTGTACAGGCGTACAATCGTACGCATCATTAGATTGTTCACTTTCTTCTTTTTGTTTTGCCCGACTCGGTAAATGGATTTCTGTTATTCACATGATCAGTGCTGAGAGACAAATCCTCACAGTTTCAAACAAAATCCCCATTTGGTTTATTTAAATAAAAAATGTCCAGTGTGTGAACATGTGTCTGTGTCTGTGTGTGTGTGTGTGTGTGTGTGTGTGTTGGATGAAAGCTGACACCGGGGCAGAGATGACATCACGGCGTTGACTTAATGAAGCTGAGCTCATGATGGGAGTTGATGGATTTCAGCGCTCAGACGCTCTCACCCTAAATAAATCAGCTGCACTCCACTTCCTGTTCGCTGAGCGGTCGGATGACATCAGCGTGTGAAGCACTGCAGCAGATTATTTAATGGATGTGATGTAGAGAACATCTGGGAGTACCTCACACACACCAGAGAGGTTCTGCTTCTTTGTTTTCTTTTTGTTAATAAAATCTCAGAAGTACTTCACGGATTCGAGTGAGATTCAGTGGAAAGTTTGAACATAGCTCCACAAAGAACTGCTACGTTTCACTGTGGATAAGTACGGTGGCCCTGAGAGTTCAACACACAGCAAATTAAGCAAACATCTTCATCAAACATACTGCAAGTAACACACAACACAACTGAACCTAGCCTTAGCCCTTTTGCTTATTATATTCTAGAAATTCATATCATCTAACGAAATACACGCAATTAATGGTAAAAGCGGCTCCCGTTATATTAGCTGGCTAAAACGTTAATACTGTAAAGCTGCACTTAACAGCCCATGCTTTCATTTGCCGAGACTATTTGGCATAACAAAAAGGGAAAATGGGTGAAATTCTGAACAGGGAAATGAGGGGGACACTTTTATTTTGTAGACATTAAGGTGAGGAAAACAAGCATACCCTAAAAAAAAAACATTGCAGGAACAAAAGAAGATATTGTTCATCTCAGTTAAAGTGCGGCCTTCGTGTGACGAACACAGTTTGCAGACAGAGAGCGATGGACTTCACATGACAGTTCTCTTTTAAATGACTAATAATTCACAAGGATTATGTGGCTTTTGCGGATGCTAAACCTGCACAAATGAGACAAAACGAAACCGTGTAATAATAATAATGAGAGAAGTGCGATGCCAAGCCAACAGCGTCTCAATGCTCCTGTGCATATTTAAATGAGGTAATAAGCAAACATTTTGCATAAAATGTACCCCTTTCTATGCAAATGAGCATGATTGCATGATTCACAGAGATCAGCGCTGACAGTCACACACACACACACACACACACACACACACACACACACAATGTCATTATTAGCGTCTTCAGTGAGTTGGTGGTAACTGGTAAAGGGTGTCTACTTAAACTAATTTATTTGGGGATGACAGGATGCAATATGAGTCGTGTAATGAAAAACAAATTAATGAAACACCCTGACTCACCCTGATTTTTTTTAAAATACATGAGAAAAAAATAATGAAAAATGAGGTTATAAAGGAAAATAGTTTTTCCGACTCAATACAAGACAAATGGCACTCAGAGGCAAAACTTTACAGACATGTTTGCGTTGTAATATCATTAGCGGACATTAAGACGGGACAGATCGCAGTTGCCAATGATGACATTTGCTTGGCATCATTGTCTTGTATTTATTTGAATGCAACTCTTGATCCGTACTGAGTGCAGACGTGGTGGTGGGTTTACATTCTGAGAATCTTTCTTCTGTATTTTTCTCTCCTCGTTTTTTTCTTTCTGCTCTTCCTGCTGCGTTTTCAGGTGCGGATATACATACAGTAAAAAAGAAAACCACAGAGAAAGCCGATTGGTTCACCCAGGATGTGATGATGACATCACCCCGAGGGCTCGGTGCTCTCGGGTTTCACGTGTGTCTATATTTCTCCCTTCAGATTGAGGATTGAATTGGAAACACCTGACGAAACTCTGATGCAAATGTTCTGCTCACCGGCCGCCGGAGGCTTTTCTGGCAGAACTACACAGCCTCCACGTCTCCACCGACATGTTTCACCAAAATAAAACGCCGCTTGATGCCGACATGCTTCACAGGACAAATCCAGTGTGACTCGGGTGTTTTCGCATTGGATATATTTTCCGCCCCTTTAAATGCTTCTTCTGACTAAAGCTCATTTTAATCAGTTTAGTCAAACCTCCCAGGCTCATTCACTTCCAGTCGGTTCCCGTCACAAAACAACTGGAGACGCACACGGTCTGCAGTCCGTCACGCGAGAGACCAGCAGCCGAGTCGCATCAGAGAATCTGATCTGAAAGTTAAAACCAGGACGAGAAGAAGGTTTTTAATGTTTCTCTGGGGTTTTAATTAAATTAAAAACACCTTAACGGGTGAAACACAGTAAATCTAGTCAAATTAACCTAAAACAGCTCAAATCAATATTATGTTAAAAATGAATCACATTTTTCCAAACAGCTTTTCGATCCCGATACTTCAAAAACAATACGTGAATGGAAACATGGCTGTTTGACCCATCTGCCCCTGTGTGTGTGTGCGTGTGCGTGTGCGTGTGTGCATGTGCGTGTGCGTGTGCGTGTGTGTGTGCGTGTGTGTGTGTGTGTGCGTGTGTGTGTGTGTGTGTTTTTTGCGGTCTTTTTACTTCCTGGTTCATGATCACAGGGTTTACATGTGAATCGAATTTCGTGTGACAGCGCATTCCTTTCCGTAGATATCGCTACGGACGCTGTTTGAGAACAGCCTGGTGTGTGTGTGCGGTGACGAAGGAGTGAAGTCATCCAGTAGAGACGAGCAGCTTCACCGCAGGAAGCCGTTAAAAAGTGTTTTATTTCTTCCTGGAAGAGTCCTTCGACGTGACCGTCCTCTACACGTCCATCAGTTTATTTTTTTCTGCAGCGAAGCAACGAGACGTTTACTCCCCCAGAATAAGGGGGAGAGAGAATCCTTTAATCCTCATTTGCTTGCTTTCGCTCTTTCCTTCCTTTATGTTTTCTCCTCTTCCTCCACCTTTCATGCTTCCTTGCTTCTTCATCACTCCTTCATTCCTACCTTCTGCCATCCTTTGATTCGTTCCCTCATTTTACTCCGCTTTCCTTTCCTTCCTCCCTCCATCCTTAAATTGAGGACATTTTGGCAGGTCCTTACTTCTTCAAAGGCCTGTGTGTGGTTGTGTGTGGTTGTGTGTGTGTGTGTGTGTGTGTGTGTGTTTGTGTGTCTAATGGAGCTGTGTGTTTGTTCAGATGCAGGGTGACAGCGGACATGAAAGGCCGACTGGACGCCTCGTTGAACCCGCAACACCGACCTGCGAGCATCACCTTCTGACACGCAGCAGTGTGTGTGTGTGTGTGTGTGTGTGTGTGTGTGTGTGTGTGTGTGTGTGTGTGTGTTTGTGCGTGTGTGTGTGTGTGTGTGTGTGTGTGTGTGTGTGTAACAACAGGTGGTATGTGGGTCACATTCCCAAAGAAAGAAAAAAACATCTCACATTTCCGCGTGAGGTTGGTGGTTTGTGTTTTTGAAATCCTGACGTGTTGCGTTCAGGGTTGCGCTGCAGGAAGTGTCTGCTCAGGTGGAAGTTTGAATAATATAGATAATGAAATGGAAAAGCCAAAGAGAGAGAGAGAGAGAGAGAGAGAGAGAAAACTGAAATAAAATCAAGTCCAAGACGAAACTTCAAGCGTAGTTTTTCCATAATAAATATGGCGAAGTTGACTTTTGAAAGGCAGAGCGCTCAGCAGCTGTAATCATGGAGTCATTATTGTTATCGCTGATTAATCGACAGCCCCTGCAGACGCGTGGGGCAGTAAAAATGAAGGATGCAGCACACGGAGGATGATGGAACAGCAGGTCAGAGCAGACTGCTAATGAACGAGCGGTCAGTGAAGGTGAACAGCTGCAGGGGGAATCTGCTCAATTTGTTTTAGTTCGTGAGAGTTAAAAAGCCGAGCGGAGGCCTCGGCCGGAGACTTCAGACGGAAAGAAACTCGGAAGCTAAATCATCACAAAGCATTTATTAAAAGGTACGAGAGTGACTCTAGTACTGCTCTTCCATCGACTTAAAAGTAGAACGGTCAAACTCAAAACCCCACATAAATACACGTGTATTTAAACTATAAAATACATAGTTTACAAATTAGAAAAAACTCCTACTGGAGTAAAAAGTCTTTGTTCTTTTTAGAGGTGCTTCTGTGTGTGGTCCTTTCACAACACCACAAACCTTCCTGACCGTAACCAGATGTTTTAGATAGATAGATAGATAGATAGATAGATAAATACTTTATTAATCCAGCAAGGGGAAATTCTTTCGGTACAGCAGCATTTTTACATAAGAAAAGAACAATATATACAAAAATAGAATAGAATAATGAGAAGAAGAAGAAAATAAGAAAAATGCACAATATATACAACAAATAGTTTATTTGGCCAGAGGTGATTTTAGTCGCCTGATCTAAATCATACCCTATGAGCTGAAGTCAGATACAGAGAAGTGA
Organism: Ophiodon elongatus; assembly: GCA_016806645.1. Lineage (NCBI taxonomy): Eukaryota > Metazoa > Chordata > Actinopteri > Perciformes > Hexagrammidae > Ophiodon > Ophiodon elongatus. Next base: position 138,605 of record JACSYO010002154.1, read on the forward strand.
CGTGGCAGGAAATAGTCACGAAATGCAAATCTATTGGTTTTGTGTACATGGACAGAAATTGTCCGGTATTTTTTGGTGTCGCTCAGCGCGAAAAACAAAGCTCATGGAAAGGCTGAATTAAACCACGTGACCACGTGACCATGTGACCACATGACCATGTGACCATGTGACCATCAGAGGTAGTGAAGTAGTATTAAATATTACTTATGGTGGGCGGACTTTTTAACCACGAGACGGGTGTTCGGTGTCCCGAGGTGTTGTGTCGTGGTCGTTATTTTAAGTCCAACCATGATGTTTTTTTACTCAACCTAACTAGGTGGTTTACTGTAACTTTTGTTTTGTAATGTAATATCGTTTCTAGCGAGGCAAAAAAAAGAATGAAACGTACACAAAACCAATACATTGCGACTATTTCATGAACCGCAGTGAGACTGTGCTGTCAGATAATTTTTCACAAAACCATTTTAAAAGCATCGTCATCCTGAATTTTGCAGAATTGGACGACGTCAGCGTTCGGTTTTGGTTTGGGGCTTTCAAAGCATCGGCGTAACCAGGGTTCAAAATACGGGGATCTACGCGGAGCGCGGCTCCCTTCAAAGAGACACGATCGCCCCAGAAAGAATAATTTGAGAAGGAGGAGCTCTAAAATATCGTCGTTTTTTTGGTGCCATATTTTGCTTTTATTCTGTAAAAATGTATCTTCTCCTGTATTTAGATCCCTGACATAGATAATAGTTATCATAATAGGAGAGCACTTGTCTTGTTCTGTCTCCTAGTGCTCTCCTATTATGATAACTATTATCTATGTCAGGGATATAAATAACAATTTTGGATAATTTGTGTCTTATAAACAAAACGCTGTCTATTCCGACTGTGGCCATTAATGCGTGAATGTTTCGCTCCGTACTTTGTCTTTGGAGCGGACGTCTTCCGGCTCATTGCATCAGAAGATGACGTCGCTTTGTTGTCTCATGCTGAATATTCTACGCAGTGAAAGTATATTTTCTGCTCGTAGGCGGCCGCATTCATGTACGCAAGTGTGCGGCAAAATAGGGCTCACCGAAAAAGCCATTATAATTTATTTAAACACCGCGTGTGCACGTATTGTTGAACTGAAGATGACTAGTGGAATTTGGGGCATTGGGGATGAGTGCATTTTTGTGCACTCGTCAGGAAGTTTTTGAATTATTTATCCATAAATCATCTACAATAAAAAAAAAAAAAACACGTAAGTTCATGTTATTTCTGACCAGAAGGTAACTGATTCACGACGATGTGAAACGCTGAAGAAGCTCGATGCAGCTGCTGTTTGTTGCTTTCCCGACGGACTACCTAAATTATTGATCAATTCTGGAAATAATATTGATTCATTGGGTTGATTGAGTCATTTTGCATAACTAATAACGTGACTTTAATGATGTGTTTGTTTCATTTTCTTTCTCTTTAGTAGCTCCGTGATGTCACTTTTAGAGTACTGTGTGAGAGTCTGTGAACAGAACTCTACCGGGCTTCTTCTTCTTCTTCTTAATAAATGACGGTGAACGGTTTGTAAAACGTGGTCCTCGTGTTCAGTCATTAATGGTGGGAGCTGATCTTTGGCTGCTGGAGCGGAGCGGCGTGACGGGCGGAGGTGGGGGTGAGGGGGGGTTTGCGGCGTCCTCTGGCCGTCCTGCTGTTCATCAAAACGAAACGAGCTCATAAATCCGAACGACACGCCGCCGCTGCAGGAAGTGGTTCGGATGCTCAAACAACTCGAGTTTAAATGTCGGGAAGGAGGGGGTGGGGGGGGTGGGGGGAGGGATCGGTCGGCGTTGAGGCAGGTTTTACGACCCGGGCCTGCTGCAGCCTTCTGTTGGAGGTCTGGACCGGCTGAGAGCCAATTATCAGTGAGATTGATGCTTTAAACTGGCCGAGCTGCAGTTCACCTTCAGGAGGGTCACAGCGAGGCGGAGCGTCACTTCCTGTGTCGCTCTGAGGTCACAGGAACACGTGTGGACACGCGTAATCAGTTTTAAGTTAGGTTAGGGCCCTAAAGCTTTCTGAAGATTATAAAATTGCATGTTATAGTGACCTCAATATCATCCGAAACAACCAAAACAAATGTGTGTAAAATGTTGATATTTCTTATGTTTTCACACAGCGAAAAACAGCCCGGGGTCAAATTGACCCCAAAGAACACCGATGCGTACAGTATGTGTACAGGACATTGAAAACATATCATCATGTTCATTTTATGTTTACCAAGTTGTTAAATTAGGAAAAGTCATGAAATATGAAGCAACAAAAATGACGTCAATCATTTATTTAGAGACGTTAAACATTGAATGGGGTCAAATTGACCCCAAAGGAAACAGGAGGGTTAAGTCATTTAACATTCACTTCCTCTCACGACCCGTTAATACGATCTATACCGTTAACCTGCTTTTTGTCGTGACAGTTCACCGTTCACTCTTCATGTCTCAACTGTTTACTTTTCTGGAAATTTGTTCATTTGTTTTTTTTTTCACCTTATTGATAACCTTTATTGTTAATGTTTTATTTATATTTTGTTTTATTTGCACTCTTCCCTGCTTGGTACTGCATCCACTTCACAATAATGTCCATCAGGATACATCACGTTTTATCTTTCTGCCGTTTGTTTTGTGTTACGTTCTACTGTACAGTTCAGAGGCGGGAGCAAGTTACTGATTCTCAAGTCACAAGTACGTCTCAGGTCTTTGCACTCAAGTCACAAGTGAAAAAGACAAGTCCCAAGTCTTAAACTTTGAGTTTTGAGTCCTAAATAAATCATAATGTACCATTCAGCAAATGTAATGTAATTTGCGTCTCCGTCGACCAAATTTTACAACCTTGTTGACCGCCGTGTTGTTTTTGTACGCAAACAGAATTATCTTTGGTATAATCTTCCTCCAGCTGGTGCTCAGTAGCGTAACGTTAGTTCTTCATGGTTCAAACTCAGTAGATCTGGGGAATCAAGTGTCGACTTGCCGGGAACGAACAACGATTCAGGAAATGAAGGAAAATCAAACGATTGGTGGCACACTTTTTTAATCTTTGAGCTTGGGGAAATAGATCCAGTGTTGGTGTTAAAGTTCAAGTCGAGTTTCATGTCTTTTTTTATTTAGTCAAGTTAAAAATCATCAAATTTACAACTCGAGTCTGACTCATGACCGTGACACAATTCAACAGGTGTAATAATTGAGAATAATAAATGATGACTAAAAGACACAAACATAATTTTGCAGACAATAATAAGTATTAAACAGTTAAACATTGTTTTACAAACACGTGTCACTTGATGTTCCATCACATATAACCAAAGACCAAACACACAACATACTGTGTGCGCAGTGTAAAAACTATTATTTCGTGAGGAGTTTCTCTTTAAGATTGCCGTGCAGAAATCCCACGAGAGGAAAAGGATTTATTTTTTAATCGTAGCGGGACAGACGGCAAGAAAAAGACTAACAAACATGGATGAAAACAAATGAAATAAGTGACTTTTCAAATGTTTTCGTGAGGGACATACATTTCCACTCTGAGAAGAGCAGAGGTCTCATGGGAGATCTGCAGCCAAACCAAGGCGGAGGGAATGTTTGGACGTGATCCACGCTGCTCGCCGGGAGAGACGTTTTCTCTCCGCGGGGGGCGGGGGGAAGGAGGGAGGGTGGGGTGGGGGGGGTTTGAGGCTCAGAAACACGACGCAGCTGCCATTTTGTTTTTGTTTTGTGAAGAGAAAGCGAAGAGCGTTCAGCCTACAGGCCGGGGTCAAAGGTCAGCCGTCAAGATAACAGCGCTTTCTTTTTTCTTTTTCACAAACACGAACACGAGACAGACGGAGATTCATTTTTTATTTTCTCAGGAGCCGGGATATTTTCCAACTGCCCTCCATCAGCGTGACTGTAAATATAGCTGTTATTACAGTTATTACTGTTAATACTGGACGCTCCGTGTGCGGAGAAAAATGTCCTTCTTTTATCCGGCAGGATCAAATCATTTCTCAGCAGAGCTAACGAGACAACGGTGGGAACTGAAGTCGGACCGGCGCACAGCGACTGATAGGAGAAGACTCCATCACAGACTGTGAGTCATGTGTGAACCACGAAGCCATTATTCCTCATCACTTTTAACGTCTCTAATCGCCAGGAAAAACAGAAAGATGGAAACCTGATGGATGTTTCACATTTTGTTTTGAGCCGGTAATTGGTGCAGGCTAAATTTAACAGCCAAACAGATTATAGAATAATACCTTAACTTCTGTCATTATGTAGCACATAAGTAAGATATTTAATTATGTCACTGACAAAGTTAGGTCCAGGGTTTCGAAATACAGGGAGTTACATGGAGCTCGGCTCCCCGGAAAGAGACACGATCGTCCTGGAAAGCCTCATTCGAGATATTTAGGGGGAGCTCTGATAAATACTCACCAATGTTTTTTTTTGCTGTTGACGAATAAACAACACAAAAAGGCCGAATACTCACCAGCGGATTGTTTGCAGGTAGTTGCTGACAACTTGTCGCTCTCTAGTTTCAAGTCTTCTTCAATACAGCATGATGTTCATTTAGTAAATTATGGTCCATTTAGAGTCAGACAGACCATAAAGCAGGGGATGCTTTAGGGCGGGGCTACAAGGTGATTGACAGGTCGCTGCCGCTACCAGAGTCGTGCATTCCAAATATGGTCATTTATGTTCATCAGTTTAAAAAAACAACATGGCGGCGGCTGTAATCCAAGATGGCGACTGCGAAATCGTCAAACTAGAGGCTTCAAAACGTCAGTCTGACTCCGTCCACTTCTTACTTACAGTCTACGGTCAAGACGTCTGCAGAGACACAGATCAGACATAGTTTTACCTCTTTCGCGCTCTAAAATCATTCAAATTAAAAGATCAGAGAAAATAGCATCACACTTAAAAATGAAAACTTCAACTAATAGACTGATGCAACATGAAGACATTGTTTCTTTTTATAGGTCCGGCGTATGTCCATCAGCAGAAATGGAACATAATATTCATAACTTTGTTAACTTGGGTCATTTCGCACCTCCGTGTTCCTACAGTAGCCCAGAACGGACGAACCAAACATTGGCGAGAGAGAGAGAGAGAGAGAGAGAGAGAGAGAGAGAGAGAGAGAGAGAGAGAGAGAGAGAGAGAGAGCCTTTGGAGTTACCTGAAGGTCACCGTAGTTCTCGCCAGCCCCCATCTGACTTCCGTTGCTCCTAAAGTAGTGTTTATTCTCATCTGGATGGCTTCTGAGTGTGAGGATCCACAGGTTTTCACTCTCGCGGCTCACGTTACCAGAGTCTTGAAAAAGGAGGGGTGAGCGGAGGGGGATTCAAATTTGGTTGCAATCTGCAACCACACCGGATAAGGGATAAACTTTGAGACGACGTTATGTTTGTTTGACAGTAAATTCCACAAAAAATCCCCAAAGAGTCAAAGGTCAAGTCCTGGAGGGATGATAATGAATGATAATGAATTGTATGTATTTTAAAATTCATCACCTTTGCGTTTCCATTCAAATTTTATGAGGCACATTTTTTCATTTGTTCAGAGAAAAGAAAACACGACTGGAAACACCGGAAATTGGCGCGGAGGGGAAAATAGTCTCGATGGGTCTTGTCTGTAGAAAATTTGAATCGATTAAAAACAAAATGTGACGAAGTGCAATGGAAAGAGACGAACGAGTGAACATGAAGCGTAAAGAAGACCGAAAGCGAAGAGCTGCAAACATCAGAGGTGTCCGGCGTCAGACTCCTGCTGATGACCTGATGAGATGATGGAGGAGGCAGACGGTCCAGGTTCAATATCGCCAAAAATACCCTTTTTTTTTGCAGCGGCGTTGTCATGGGGACGACATCGATTTTCACGGCAAGGGGGGGGGGCGCTCTATTTCTTTGGACAAAGATCCTTGTTTGTTCAGCGGCTGGAAACATCCAGGAGACGTCGATACTGAGTCCGTTTCTGTTTATAGCCCTCTGAGAAAAATCAACACTTATAGAATCCATAAATGTGAATGATCGATCCTGTGAGTCACATCGACTTACAAGAAGTGTTCTCACCTGAGACGGTAAGCGGCGGCTGAGCCTGAGGATGGGGGGGGATTAATACTTGTCCTTGTTTAACGTCAGCGAAGGATGTTTTTATGACCATTACAGCAATATATCTAACATGTGTATTTGTAGGTTCAGACCTTCAGCTTCAATCATTTAGATGTTGACTCGTCAATCCATCTGGAAGTGAACAGCAGCTGATCGAGTCTTCAGAAAAAGGTTCTGACATCACACACAAACTAAACTGGGACTAAAACACTGTTTTCACCCTGCCGCGACATCTAAAGGTCAGTAAAGGTCAGCGTGTCAGCAGGAGGCGTCCGCCTCGTCTCCTGACCTCTGAATGACCTCATCAAGTGCAGAGAGACACCGACTGCTGATTCGTCCTTGTCACCACCGAGCCTCTCACACGACCTCCCTCCTCCTCCTCCTCCTCCTCCACCTCCTCTTCCTCCCCCCATTCTCTCTCTCTCTCTCTCTCTCTCTCTCTCTCTCTTTCCTCCTCAGGCGCCGCATCTGTCTCGCGATTGGGTGTGATCCCGGCTGGTAGCCATGGCGACGGTTGCTGCAGCCAGCCAGCCAGCCAGCCAGCCAGCCAGCAGCGGAAGGAACTCAAACGTGAGGACTGTTGAAGGACAGCGGATGGAAGGAGGGTGATCATTGGTGGGGGGGGGGGTGAGGATGGAAGGGTGAAGTAGTAGGTGAAGACAGCCACCTGTGTCCTCGGAGGCGGGCCACAGGTGTGTGTGTGGGTGAAATAAATGAGATAATCCACATGGAAGTAACAACACTTCTGCTGCTGATCACTCTTTGTTTTGTTTTTTTTCGTCTGCAGACAAATTCCTAGTTTAAATTATTAGAAGATTTTATATCTAGAGAAATATCTTTGCTGCAAACGAGGCGAAGGTGCATTAAGGCGCTCGAGTTCAAGATGTTGGACGAAAGAATTGAAGATCACGACTACAAGTTGAAAGGTCTTTGTTTGGTAAATATGCACAACATCATTGTTCTCAAGCTAACTCAGACAAGGCTAGGAATATAACATAACACTGCATAAAATATAGATACATTGAATAAACCTGAATGTAGAGGTTGTGTAGTATTGTAGTAATAAACAGGAAGTAAGACCCTTGATTCAGAAAAGGAAAATAAAATGGAGGAAACCAGTCAAATTTAAAACTCTAATTAACAACAATTAATGTGGATATACTAATTTTGCTCAGTTTTCACAGAGCATCCTCATGTTTTTGTTTTATTATTTTTTATAAATGTCACAAGTTGGCATGCTCAGGGAACCATACATGTTCGAGGACAGCTTTTATAAAAAAAAAAAAAAAAGAAAAGAAAGTGAAACATTAAACTTTAAAATGTTACCTCTGACAGCAAACTGTCCAAAGAGTCCACTGAGATAAATGTCTCTCTGTCTCTCTTGAACTCGTCGTTGAAGCGAGGTCTTAATACGATAAAAAAAAATAAAAAAAATCTGTCTTTACACTCAGAGCTGGCAGCTCGTGGTCAATAACTGATGTTGCCATGGAGATGGCGGTGTTTGAAGTCCTCGGAGAGCGGCAGCACGATAATCTCTTCCTTAAAACTCTTCGCGCCGCTCCGACAGCTTCGCTTTTGACGCTGCCCGACGTTATCGCCGCAGACATCTTCTGTCAGACGGGCCTCCTGGTGGGCTCGTATTTGACGATGCCCGCTGTGTAACCATGACAACCCGGGGTCAAATCTGCCTTTGTTGCCGTCGCTCTGAGAGTTCACAGCCGGGCAAACGGCGATGTGACGCTGTACTACCGAGGCACAGCAGTGTTTCCAGGGAAATATTTTAGCATGATGGAGGCCAGCCTTTGCTGATTAGCATGCTAATATTAGTTAATTAGGGCCAAATACAAAGTACAGCTGAGGCTAATGGGAATTTCATTCATTTTGCAGGTATTTGTCATAAAAACTAAATTGTATTGGACAAACACGGGGGGTTAAATATGTAGCTACGAGTGTATGAAATGAAATGAAGAGGATATATACATATATATATATATGTATATATGTAATATGCTGTGGGTGATTTTAAGGAATGAAAGTATTGATTTATGTTTTTCTGAATCTGTTTCACATCTCTGTTTGCAGCTAAAGGGCTAAAATTGTCATATTGACAATAATTTCCCCAAGAGGCGAATAAATCTTTTTCTATTTTATTCTAAAAGAATACATCCAAGCAGCACACAAGTGTGATTATAGTCTGTCCTTCCGGCATTTGGCAGCTGTAAACTGTGTTACTTTTAGCCTGAATTATGTGTTTAACTTCTTTCGTTGTTGTCTAAAATTATAGTTTGGTCTGCAGCTCTGCTGAAAGACTTGACAATATGCTGCAAATACCGCAACATTTTATGTGAATGCTCTCGTGACCAGATTGAGAAACTCTGGGTTGACTTACCGAGTTGATCGGTCGGGCCGCTTAGCCTGATTGCGGTTGTTCGGGTTAGTCAAGCCCGATAACGAAAAGATACCCTGGGTATGTTGAACTCGCTTCTTAGTGCAGGGCCCTGCTCACACATGCACATATATATATATATATATATATATATATATATATATATAAATATTTATATATATATATTCACACACACACCTACATTTACTATTCAAACTGAACATTGTGTTCCCAATTCGACTATAAAAGCTCTCTGCTTGTGTGGGAGTCCATTTGTAAACGTCTATAAAAAGGCCCGCTGAGGTTTCTGCTCCACTTCCAGTTTGGTGTTCTGGTTCCAACCAAAACATTTATAGAAACTTATAAACAACCATCTGGTTCTCATTCGGTGTTGCAGCTACCGATGCTACACCGCTGTGTTCTTGTTTTGTTCAGTTAACATTGACTTTTAATATCATTATTATTTTTATTGTGATTATTTTTTAATATAAAGTAAAATGTAATCCAGTAAGTCTACAAACCTACTTTGAGTTAGTGTTATTTAATTTAATACAATTTTATATTATTTAATTTAATTTAATTTAATTTAGCTCTGCATGTCGCGGCGGCGTATTCGTTAAATTATGTAAATTATGTAACATCGGTTTTCACTGTTACTTCAATGTCAAAATAAGTGAAGAAACTCAAGTTTGACTCGGTGTAGTTGTGGTAATTTGTTGTTTGCCGCTCTGGGAATCACACTAACACCTCGGAGACGATTCCTCCGTCACGTCCCAGATTAAACATTCACGGTGGAAAACAGGGACAGCTCGGCTCCTGCCTTATTCATCCAAACGTCCACGTCTCCGGCAGACCGTCGTGTCAGCGGAGACGTTGAGGGGTTAAAGCAGCGAGCGGAAGGCGCCGACATGGAGTCCATCACGGCTGCAGACACCTGTCAGGGATCAGGTGTTCGCTTCCTTTCCCGTCTCGTCTCTCCAGGCTTGTCGAAGGGCGTGGCGCACATGTGTTGTCACCTTTTGTCTCATCTTTGTGTTTCACCCGCTGTCTCAGTGTGTGTGCTCTTTATTCTCCGTGGTTCGACACGTACACGTGGAGTTCCTCGGGACAGAAACCCCTCGAGGATGATGTGTAAACGGTGCGATCCGATCTGATCCCGATAGGCGTTAGCGTGTATTACTTTACTGTATTGTCTGGGAGGATAAGCTGCCTGTAACTCAAACGCCACGCCAGTTTTTAAGAAAGGCACTTTCAGTTTCCCAAAGCTATCGGCTTCCTATCTTAAAGGAAGCTGGACCTCCAAACTCAGGGGACAGACACCCAAAACTGTTTCTTGTCAAAGCCAGCAAGCTAATTCAGCCTTAAGTAACAACTACTGGCATCTAGCTTGTCAATACTCAAAGCATTCAGATCCTTTACTTCAGTGAAAGAACTAACAGCACACTGTAAAAATACTCTACTACAAGTAAAATGTTCCCTGTCAGTGTTTTACTATTTAATATTATGTTTCTGGATCATAGATTGAATATAAGAAGTGGACGTAGTCGTCGTGACATCACCTGTTAGTTTGCGGACTGACATTCTGAATCCTTGAGTTCGGTGATTTGGTGACGTAGAGACGGTGTATACGGCAACCTGTCAATCACAATAAGTCACGCCCTGAAACATACTCTGCTTTATGGTTTGTTTGACTCTAAATGCACCATAATTTACTAAATGAACATCATGCTGTATTGAAGAAGACTTCAAACTAGAGATTGAGACCATAAACTCATGTTTACAATAATTACTGAGGTAATAAATCAAGAGAGAAGTAGAGTAATTTTCTATAGACTTCTATACACCCGGAGGAGTCGCCACCTGGTGGTCAGGAGAGAGAATGTAGGTTTTAAGACACTTCCGCATCGCCTTCGCTCGTCAGAACCTCTGGATAAATATCACTGCTGCATTAATGTGTATGTTGCATTTTACTGCTGTTCTTGTTGTTAACACCTTCATACACTGTTGGCTAGTTTAATCTACAGCAATGCATCATATTCTATAAGATCATATTTTTTTAGTATTGCTATCCTGTGAGAACAAGAATCTAGAAAGTTAACTTTTCATTAGGCCAGTAAACCAGCGTAACGCTGTATTTTCCATTAGATCTAAGAAGCTTTAAAAATAGTTTATTTAGCTTAAGTAGAAGTATAATTTTCTCAACACATAAAGGAACCACTTCATCCTTCAGTTGATCACAAACATTGAACATCAACACATCAGGAAATACGAGGTTTTACCTGGACAGGAAGGAGATGAAAACATGTAATGTTATGTAAAGTGTATGTAAAGTAACTAAAGCTGTCAGATAAATGTAGTGGAGTAGAAAGTACAATGTTTACCTCTGGTGGAGTAGAAATATAAAGTTGGGAATGGGAATACTCAAGTAAAGAAAGTACGTAATTATATTTCACCACTGGTTACCTCCAGCGGCTGCAGGCAGACTCCAGAATTTGTCGGTGAAGTCAAGGACAAACGTCACTTTCATCACAACTCGACTCTAAAACTCATCTGAAAACGTCAAGATGAATCTGTGTTTCCTCAGCAGGCCTGATGTGTTGCGACAGACTGACAGAAGAAGATAAAAAAGTGAGTTAAAAGCTCTTTAGTTCTGAAAATTAATCTTCCTATGAAGTAAAGAGAATAAAAGACAGCCAAAGGGACACAGCTGGAGCAGCTTTCGTCGACTGGCCTTCTTCTTTATTCATGAAAATCAGTAAAAAGGCTGTTCTGTCTTGCTGAGTTTAAATTGATGAGAGGATGTAGTTTCAGTGAGAGAACGTTATTGCTTTTTTAACCAATGTTTCATTTATTGGCTAATTTGACTGCTTGGATAGTAGAACAATGACACCTTTTTTAAGGGACGTTTGTCTTCAACATCAGTCTTTTATTTATGTCCCGATAAGGGACCACACTGGAGAACAGGAGAATAACGGACATTGAACTTTTTTCTGTGGTCCTTTGACTTGTACAAAAGAAAATGTTATGTTGACAACACGCGTCAGTTAAGTGTTCTCGCAGCTTGCCGGGGAGGAGATTGGAAGCAGCTCTGGAAACGGATGGATGGCTTGTTCGCTTGGTAGCTTGTCCGTCTCCGGAGCAGAGGGACTGTTAGACTCAGCTAGCCTTCAGTCCGCTCTTCGGCTCATTTTCTCTAACCGGTGTAGCATTACAGCATGGTGGAATGAGTCGAACAAAGTTGTCATTTATCTGAATTAACCCTCGTGTTGTCCTCATTCCACGTATCCCCTCCCGCCCCCCTTAGCACGCACATGCAGGACAGTATTGGAATGCACAGCCTTTGCAGATGTATGTCTTACACCTGTAGCACACAGTGTGTGTTTTACAGTCCTTCTTTGGTGGGCAGATCTGACACCTCGGCGGCGGCGGCGGCTGGGGTGGTTGGGTCGGATTTGGCAGCTGGATCCTCGGGTTGATCACATGATCTAGCTCTCTGCGCAGCTTTCACAACCGCCGCGGACACCTCTGTGCAGGGGTGATGCCCCCTTCTTTCCATGAATGGAGTCACAAGCATCTTTCCCAGCTGCTCGAGGAACACCCTCCTCTTGTTCCGCTGACAAGGCATCCAGTCGGGGTTGATCTCTCTCCATATCAAGAAGGCGTTGTAGGCGGAAACGTCAAGGATGTTGTGGAAGACGACCAGGGTCCAGCGTGCGGTCATCCGCAGCTGTACGTTCCGATCACCTTGTCTCGGTTGTCCACATCTCCCTTGTTACAGTTGTAGTCTACGATGATGAGCGGCTTCCTGTCTTCGCGATCGCTAATGTTAGCCTCTTTGTGCCGCTTGCTCATGAGTACCACATTCTTGTTTTTCTTCTGGAGGTAGGACATCAGAGTGGTGGTGGGCATGAAGGCAAACTTTGACGAGAAGACCTCTCTGTCCTTCGCCGCGAACAATGTCGGTGGCAGCTCGGGCTTGTTCTTTTGCACCGTGCCAACCACGGTGATCTTCCTGTGCAGGAGCTGCCGTGCGAGTTCATAAGAGGTGAAGAAGTCTCGCTTGTCTCGTGTCGCAGTTGTCGAAGTGTAGCAGTCTGGAGTACGTGTGAAAGAATTTGAGTGGCATCGTGGTACAGAAGATTGCTCTGCCGCTCTCGGCGTCCCACAGACTAGCTGCGGCCCCTGCTACGCGACCTGTACATGCCTGCTAGGATCAGCAGCCCTATGTAGGCACGCATCTGTCGCATTTGTCATCTCCAGGATGATTCTTTCTGTGGCCGGTGTGACGAACATGGAGAACGTCGAGGCGCTGTCACAGGCATGGGACGCCGCGAACGCTGTGGGGCCCGGGCTCATCGGCGTAGCATTTCGCACCGTGCTGCCCTCTTGGTCATACGCTAACGACTTTCGACTTTCGACTTTCGGTATCCTTAACAAATAGCATTCTGCAAGGAAAACAACAAGTTCTTTTTAGTATTCTCAAAAAAGTGCATTTTTCAGATAGGAGGTTTTGCTCTTCGGCCATCGATATATTCAAGTCTATCCAATTCAATGCAATTCTTTTTGTATAGCCCGAACTCACAACTTACAAATTTAATATATAATAGACATATACATACACATTTGCACGCTGCGGGTCTTTGTGACCTGAGAACAAACGGGAGGCTTGGGGATACATACACATATGCACGCGGGTCACTTTGACCTAAGTTCAACGGGAGGCTTGGGGATATACACACACATATGCACGCGGGTCAGAGTGACCTGAGAAAAACCGGAGGTTTGGGATATATAAACACATATGCAAGCGGGTCAGAGTGACCCGAGGTCAACGGGCAGGTTGGGATACATACACATATGCATGCGGTTCAGAGTGACCCAAGGCCAACGGGCAGCTTGGGATACGTACACATATGCATGCGGGTCAGAGTGACCCGAGAATGGGTGGGTTCATATCTCGGAGAAAACACAACCGCCGTGTCAGAGTGACCTGAGGGCAACACAAGGGTTAAGAGAATTAAGTAGTTAACTTTTACTCGTTTACTCTCTATACTTGGAAACGTTACTACTCAGTGAGTGTGCGACTTGTCAGTTTAGGTTGTAGGGAAGTTAGCCCGCTACAACGGTAGCATTGGCAGCGGTAAATGGTCGCAGCTCTGACCATACTGCTAATTGATTTGAATGGGAATGTTTGTTCTACTCCTATTCTGTTTCTATGGTTTGAGCCCATTTACTATAAATATCTTGAGACTGCACTACTGTTAGAATGTTTTCAGGTACCGAATGTTGGTTTTTAGGACTATCCGAGTTCCAAATCTCTCCAAGTGAATTTTCTTTTAGTTTTCTTTTGTTTGCATCTTGTTTTCCTACAAAACAGTCAACACTGGATTATTTTACCCATGACCACCATCTCTCTGTAACCTTTAACAAGCCAGTACGAGGGCTCTAGAGATGGCAGTCGGTTGCTCATTCTACCACTTCAGACCAGACGGGAATATGCCAACATTGTGACGTTGCCACTCTGCTTGGTTTCCCCCCTGCTGTTGCTCTGTTTTCTGTCTCCGAGGCTTCTGTCCTGTCGGAGGGTTAATCAGCAACATGCATGAGACACACCTGGGCTCGGTGTGTCTCATGCATATAAGCCAGATCAGCGGCCAGCCCTTTAGCACATCTCCTCTCTCTCACACACACACACACACACACCTGCCCTGTGGCTTTTTATTTCCTGTTCTTTGTGTTTACGAGACATCATTTTTACTCAAACCTTGCCCTCTACTGACTGAAATAAAGATTCCTTCTGCCTATTTGTTTTTGTTGTGAATTAATTAGTTTGCGATTTAGTATTGGTTCCCCGAGTGTCTCCCGTTTCTCTTGAGAGCTGGCTGTTTCAACATCAGTCTGATGGTTTGACATGAGATGCCGTGCAGACGTGACTTTTCAGCGCACTTCAGTGACACGCAGACTGGCGATGACGCGGACATCTGGGATCGTTTGTTCGCGGTCGCGTTTGTTTACGGTCGGTGAAAAATGGCTGTTGGTCTTTGATACCTCGCCGCAGCGTGTTGATCAGTAATGTACATACACATAAACTGTGAATCATTTGATTACAGCAGGATTTATAAATCACGGAACCACCCACGTTCAATGTACGTGTTCACCACAGCGACGACTGATTCATTACATGCATATGTTCATCAGCTGTGCAAACACTGAACATTCATGTGTTCAGGGTTGTGCGAGAGAACTAAGACTATATTAGCAAGGATATATATATAAAAAAAAATTCTATGTTGGCGCTGTAAAAAGCAGAAGGACAACTTCTTTTACATGTTGTGGTTCTGAATCTTTTTGGAGCTCTGAAATAAATTTTCTCCTCACATTTATCTTCTCATATCACCTACAGACAAATACCAGGAAAAACACATTTCTCTTGCACTTTTAGCTATAAAGAATGTATAAAAATCTAAATATCTACTTGCATTTCCTCACTGGTGAAATGTTAACATTGATCCCATGTAAAAACAAATAAAATAACACTAATTTTGGATGCATGGGGACATAAAATCTGTTTTAACCAACTTTTTTTGGGATGGAAATAGGGAATAGAGGAACAACATGTCGTCTAACTCTTTTCATATAATCGAATGTGAAGAACGCTGCAGTCTCCAGAAGCTAGTGGTGGTATTTCAGTTTTGGTTACAAACAGTATGCGTCAATAAATCATCCGTACGCGTGATTGGCTGCATGTCAGTTGACGAAGTTTCTCCAGGTTGTCCGTCTTTGACTTTGCGGTCCCTCAGGGTCACCGTCTCCATTCGGCTGTCAGCTGTGTGCAGGTTATTTGATCTGGAGCCGTGATGCGGGGGACGGAGGACGACTCGGCGCTGCTTCATGGACACAAGCATCGGTTTGTCTGCAGGATGTGTGTTAACTCTGTGACCCCCCTCCTCATGTTATATGAGCATTAATGTAATATTATTATTCTATTCTATTTGTTGTAAATATTGTGCATTTTTCTTATTTTCTTCTTCTTCTTCTTCTTCTTCTATTCTATTTTGTATATGTTGTTCTTTTCTTATGTAAACATTTTTTTTTTCTTATGTAGAAATGCTGCTGTACCGAGAAAATGTCCCCTTGCGGGATTAATAAAGTATTTATGTATCTATCTATCTATTATTCTCCTATATACTCATAGATACTGAAACATTGTGAGGAAGATTTGATAAGGCAGTCTGGTTGGTATCAGTTCAGTTCAGGGATTGAAGAAACTTAAACTTTACCTTTATATTTTTTATAAATGTTACTTCCTGGTTACATCTCATCTGTGCATTCATTACTGCCCAACATACCAACATTACACGAGTCTATCCCAGTACTATATTTAGTTTTTTATATGGAGAATGAAATAATTTAACTTTAACTAACTTTAACTTCATCAAACAAGACTGAAAATCTTCTGGAATGAATAATGTGTTGACGTTATTGTCCCTTTAGATAACTAGCTTGCTAATTGACTGTAACTAACCAGACTGACATTTTAAATAATGAACCAGTTGAAACCAATGAAATATTACCAATGATGGCGAGTGACGTTTAATGAACAGTTAGGAGGGAAAACGTGGAAGTTCAATAAATACAATGTACTGTACAAACAGTTAACTCTAAATATATTTGATATTATGAGATAATACTGAAAACTATTGCATCGAGTGAAAGAGGTAACGTCGATTTACATTCGTGGTGAACAATTTACATCGAACTGTAGCTCTAACGACCGGTGACGTTATAATAAACACTTATCCTTAATTTATCCTTCGTTGTTGTTGTTCTTCTCCTCCTCCTTCGTCTTCTTCTATTTTATGGTTTAACAGATTCCTATACTTTCCTTGTTTTACACATATTTGTACGATCATCGTTGGAGGGAGCCTAAGAACGAAAGGACGCTCCCCTGTTATTGCTGTGCATACGATGAATAAAGACGTGACACTTGAAACCGGGGCGTTCGTGCATTAGAGATCCTGGCTGAATGAAACATGTTTTACTGCCTGTTTGTTGTTGTCGTGGAATCAGATCGACCGTGGGAGCTGCAGTCCAGTCAGTGTGTGTGTGTGTGTGTGTGTAGTTGTGTGTAAACGCACCTCAGCATTAACACAATGATGATAAGTGCAGTTCAGACGGCCCACATGACCTCCAGCGAGCTGCCTGCCGGCGGTCGGTAATGAGCAGGGTAGAGGCGCCGAATGTTTCTGTCTGTTCAGGAGAACAACAACAGGAGAAGAAGAACATCTCGGCCCGACGTCACTTACTGTTATTGGAAATAAGTACACGCGCAGCACAGAGTATAAAATACTTGGTTTTTTTCGAAAGAGGAATTGACCCTCCTCCAAACAATAGCAGTGTTTGAACACAGAGCCCTCACATGATACGTCTTAGTTTTAAATATTATTATAAGTGTTTCTTTAACCGGTTTGTTCTTTTATCATACTCCCCATTAACTGTTTATTTTTTGGTGTGTGTATATTTTGAATGCACAGAACTGTTACCTGTTTATTTCTGGCATTGTGCGTTTCTTTTTTTTTTGCAACTAATTGATAAGCTTTCTTGTTTATGTTTTTGTTTAATTCACACTCTTTCACACGTTGTGCGGCAACCGCTGCATGGCAAGTGAAATTATAGGATTTATGAAAATGTATCTTATCTTACTATTAGTGAAATAATCAAAACGTCATCACCACCAGTTACCAGAAAGTAACAAAATCATCAGTGACATCAAGTATTTATTAATTAGGCGCTTAGAGGCCTTTTTTTAATTTAGTGACATCAGTCCTGTTTATCTCAGGAGGAGGATTGTTAGTGTTGGACAAAGTAAACACACACACAGACACACACACTTTCCTGTTGACTGTGTTTGACAGACTGACTCTGATTCACCCAATCTCAAGCAGCTGTGACCTCAGCAGGTTGCTATGCAACAGCAGCAGTGACAATGTAGGTGCTACACCTCCATAGGTATATTGAAATATATATACGTATATACAGTATATATATATATACGTATATATATATATACGTATTTTATAGAAACATGATTGTCTGCAACTGGTTTTTTTTAGATTTACTAAAAAAAGGTTTTAAACTAAAATAACAAAAATGGCTCTAACCCTCCATCACACGATCAATTACAATTTACCTTCACCAATTTACCTGCATATTTGTACCTTGATGCAGGCTGTTCCCATACAGCGTTTGTAACTATACCTACGAAAACTTTATGAGCTGTAATTCTTAGATCTCCCACATAATCACTTTGTATTTAATCCAATGATTTATTTGTCATGTAACTTCCGTACTTCAGTAACACCACTTCTGTAGTTATTTGAACCCAAACCCCGAACCTTTCCTAAACTAAGTATTTTACGATCTTTTCCTGAACCTAACTAAGTAGTTAGTACTAAAAAGACTGTATTCATGTAACGAGCGAAAATTGACACGAGTTGTTGGACTTTCGTGGGAAAATGCACAAAAAAAGAGAAGAAACTTTTTCATGAGATTTTACCGTTTCACGAGGATACGTTGCTTGATGATAGTTTATGTAAATGTCTTCTCTGATAAATGGGAAAAAAAATCTCTGTAAATAAAGCATTAAAGAGAAATGGTAGTTCCTGTCCCTTAACACACCCTAACACACACACACACACACACACACACACACACACACACACACACACACACTGCAGGTCAAAAAGCTGTAAACACAGTTCATGTTTTTAGACGTCATCTTCATCGTGTGTGTGAGTGTGTGCCTCCTCCTCCTCCTCCTCCTCCTCATCTTCCACCTCCTCCTACTCCTCCCTCCTCCTCCTCTTTTTCCTCCTCCTCTTCTTCCTCCTCTTCCTCCTCCTCCACCTCCTCCTCCTCCTCCTCTTTTTCTTCCTCATCTTCCTCCTCCTCCACCTCCACCTCTTCATCTTCTTCCTCCTCCTCCTCCTCCTCCTCCCCCTCCTCCTCCTCCTCCTCCCAGCAGACAGCAGCTCCGCTGGGTTTTTCCGTGTCTGGAGGCAGCAGGTGAGGAGATTCTGCTCGGTAACCCGTCGTCATGGAAAAGACACCTGCGCCGTGATTGGTGGAGAGCCGCAGCTCGAGGTCTGTTTGGTGTCTTCTGTCAGACGGATGAAGATGAACCACAGCGAGGCGGTGAACCACGCAACGGTGAACCACGCAACGGTGAACCACGCAACGGTGAACCACGCAACGGTGAACCACGCAACGGTGAACCACGCAACGGCTCCCCGTTTCAGGCTCATTGAAAGAAAGCGGAACTGAAACAAACTGAAACAAATGGACGAATTAACAACAAACATTTCCGCCTGCACGATCCCAACAGAAGCGGAACATCATGATCTAAATATGTGTTGCAGAGGTGTTGCATTAGTTTGCACTTCAACATCCATATTTGGTCGATCTGAACAGAAGATGCCACGTGTGTTTTTAATTTATATGTAAAAGTTCTGTCAATGTTTCAGAGTCCATCCTCTGTATGTGTAAGATTAATGTGATTACAAATGTTTCCTACAGATTATTCTGATAGAAGTTTTTGGTTTGTAGAAAAATGAAAAATGAAACGACAACAATGCTAATCTTTTTTTTTTATGCTACCACTAGAGGGCATCAAAGTTGGACATTTTCTAATTACACCAATTATGTATTAAGTGTCGGTTTCTCTCCGTCAGCTCGTTTTCTTTCTGCTTTTTTCTTCAACTGACAACAATGTGGAAGATGACATTTCGGAAATAAAACCTGTTTTTTTAGCAACTTGATTGGTTAATGTTATTATTCCTAAAAGGAAACTGGTTTGATGCTACTTTTTGTGGGAAGATAAAAACACACAAAAAAAATACACTGATTATAAAACAATGACTTAAATTCCCCGTTTGCTTTCGTCGCCACGAAATTTTAGACTTTCCTCTCCAGAAAAGAAAATTGCAAAGTAAGAAGTAATGCAAAGATCTTATTGTGAGCGAAAAAGGCCAACAGCCGACTAACTTCCACTCTAAAAAGCAACATTTACGTCCTGTTTCTTCTCTTAACAACTTCAGACTTCCTACCGTCTGTTTACATCACAACCTGTTCTCATGACCTGGAGGAAATGTCTTAGTGATTCTGTCTTTTGGTCGGTTTCTCAACAGCCAGTTTGTTTTGTACGTCCCTTTTAATTCTCTCTCTCTCTCTCTCTCTCTCTCTCTCTCTCTCTCTCTCTCTCTCTCTCTCTTTTAACCTTTTTAAGGAGGCGGTGCGGTCTTGTCGGACGTTAAAACAGCGTTGACTTTACCGATGTCGGTGAATGCAGCTGTCTGACATTTACAGCCACCTCACGCCGTGAGCGATGATTCATGATCATTTCTGTCACTTTTCATGTGAACGACTGAGTGCGACATTACAAATGTCTTCCGTGAGAAACTGTGAGAAAATGTGCTCAACTGGTATAACTCGGCCCCTTACTCTCTCACTTTACTCTCATGTGTCTTGTTCTTCACCCCCTGCTCATGTTGCGGTCCCTCACTTAATCCACCTCCTCTTCCTCCTCCTCCTCCTCCTCCTCCTCCTCCTCCTCTCTGCAGTGTCCTCCAGCGATGACCAGGGTAGCCTTTTATACAATTACTGCCAGAGAGCCATAATTTCATTCTCTCTGTCTCTGTTGGTGGGTAGATGAGAATAAAAAGGGGGCGCTGCACCTGGAGAATACATAATGGATCAGAGAGCGTTGGATAAAAATAGCCAGGGAGAATGAGGGAGGGAGGATACATGACTCGGGCCTCCTCCAGCATGGAGAGGCCTGTGGTTTACATTTGAACCTCATGTTGCTCTGGGAGAGGAGCGGATGGTCGTGGTTTATTTTTAATTTTTTTTTCTTTTCTTTTGGAAGACATCACTTTGAACCCAGCGCTGGCTTCTCCGATAAGACGCGGCGGCGCTCCGGATTGAAGTCAGATGTGTGGCGCAGTTGGCGGTTCTTCCTCTGTTATTCAAGTCGACCCGGATGAATAAGTGGTTTCAGTGTTCTTTATAACGAGCAGGAGATGTGGACCGAAGTTTTCTTCGAAAGCTGAGACCTGAACACACACACGCACGCACGCACGCACGCACGCACGCACGCACGCACGCACACACACACACACACACACACACGTTCTCAAAGGCTTCGTTCAGACTGCAGGCAAATCCGATTGGTTTCTCAAATCAAATCTTAAAGACAGACTGTCCACACTGTTATTTGCAAGTGATCAGATGGCATTTGTGTGTCCAGACAGGCATGGGTTGCTATGGTAACGATGTAGGTAACGATGTAGGTAACTACGTAGCTATGCTGGTGGCGCATCTGTAGAAATCGTATTGGAATCGCATTTCGAATCACCTCCGAACGTGGTTTTAATTTGCAAAACTTGCATTTCATGCAGGTTTTTTTGTTTGTTTGTTTTGCTGTTTTGTTGCTGTCCAGACTTTCTTAAATCCATCTGGATACAATATAGATATATGTCAACAGTGTGACACCTGGTTCACTTTTCAACTAACTGAAGACAGAAAAAAGGCAATTGAGACAAAAAGACTTATGACTTATGTACAATTGTCTTGTTGTGTAGTCTGATTAAAGCGAGGGGAGATTTTTACAATCCAACACAATCATAACACACAACCTTGCTGCAGTTATTTTATACGCTTGACTGCTGTGTTCATGTTCATCTGTTCAATTCTAACTCAAAACGAGGCGCTTTGTCAAGTTTTCATTGCAGCATTTCCAGTTCAACTCCTGCCAGACTAAACATTAAAAGTCCTCCAGGCTTTCGTAAGTATTTTAATAAAAAAAAGGGAATATGTTGTTAATCAGTGGGCTTTTCAGGTGCCGGCAGCCTGGACTTTGTTTCTCTTGGACATAGCCAGGTTAGCTGTTTCCTCATTTCCAGTCTTCATGCTAAGTCTTCTCATCTAACTCTTGGCAAGGAAAGAGAATGAGCTCTCACTCTCTTATACTACGACTAAATCAAACAGGCAATAAAGCCGTAAATATTCTCCTTTTTCTAAGGGTCTGAATTTCGTCCCAAGGAGGAATCAACCTTCGTCCTTCTCACGTCCACAAGGTGAGGCAGCGTTGGCACATCAGTGGGAGAAGTGACTTCATTCTGACTAAAGCTCAGCGTGTGACTGTCGAGGAGCTTCTCAGAAGTTCTTCAGTCGTCATCTCTTCATCTTCTCTTTCATCAGAGAGCCTTCGAAGGGACGGTGGCTGAACGAGTAACAGTGACTCTTCGGAGACGCACTTGGTGCCGAGTACCTTTGATTCAGGTCTGAGGATGCAGGGCGTTCAGTAGCGGTGGAAGAAGGATTCGCATGTTTTTACCTGCTTATGTAATAATTCTTGGTCACTAGAGGACAGACAATACGTCCAGTCACTCTTCTTTTAGCTCTGGTTTGCTCTTTCAAGTACACGGAGAGCCTGTTACATTAAGAGAGCGCTGCATTGTGTCCTATTTGTAGCTCTAATGTTACTAAAGGCTAATACGTTTGTGGAGTTTTGGATGTTTCGCCGGCACAGAGGAAACAAATTCCTGAGTGAAAACGAGTCGAAATGATCTCCTTATGTCTCTACGACTTTACTGCAGAAACGCACACTGATGACTGATGAAGTCAAGTCTGTTCAGCAGCCAAGACCGACCGATTACCGAATATCAGAAAGACCAAAGGAAAGCTAACAGCCTGAGAAAACTCCCACACCGGCTACACAACACAATTAAATATTCCATGTTTCACTTTTACGAGAGAAAAGGCCCCAAGAAGGAGGACTATTTTCTCTTTGGATTAAAGCCGATTTCCGGCTGTGCTGTAGATACCTACAGCGTAGGTTTGGGGATTTATAGTTGTGCCACCACATCATTAGATGAGGGATCCGGCCATGTCATGCTTGTGTTATATTCCCCACAGTACACCGTGTTTACATTCGTAAAGGTTCTCAATACGATATTCAGAGAAAACAACAATTTGCTATGTAAAGATATAGAGGAGCAATGTCTACCTGTGCGGTCACGTTCTTTGAGGAGGTGAGTGTTTATTCTGGCGAAGCTTTGATGGGTACTTGTGTAGGATCTGCAGCTTTGTCCATTCTGTGTTGGCCAGTGTTGGAGACGTCGGGGTTGTCTTGTGCTCATGCCAATATGTCGTCTCATCAAGTGCAGTTTCGTCATATTTATGCACTCGCATTCTTCAAAATGACATATTATTTGTACAAAAAAGTTTCCAAACTTCTCCTTCAGTGAAAGTAAAAATAGTGTCACTGATACGAATGAACCCTGTCACCACAGCTCCCACTCCCACTCCTTCATACCGTCTCCTGTCACAGCGGGATATTTTCTGTCTGACGTCCCATTTCTCGGAGGCCTCTCTTTTGACTGATGGTTCATTTCACACCTGCATGACTCAAAGAAGAAGAAAAAACCTCCCCCGTGAATGCTGAACTGAAGACTGCAGTCCTGACTAACCTGCAGTCTAACGGCTCTGATGTGTTGTCCTCATTAGCCTGCCCGGGGATCAGCACACGTTCACATTTAGATGAGTTTTAACCGAGATTGGAGAGCGTCCAAGCGATGAAGGAAAAAAAATCTCACGTCCTGCCTGCCAGCAACCAAAAGGAACAGTCGATGCAGGAATCAGATTCTTCTTTTTTCCCTTTTTTCTTTAACAAATCTCTGCAGACCAAACAGAGTCCAAGAATTACACTTGGCACATCCGAGACGGGCTGGAAAGGCTTCAGCCATAAACCGTAAGCTTTCAGTCAATCTGACAGACCTCCCAAATCATCCAAATTTCAGTACCCCCCTACACCCCCCCCCCTGGCTTCTCTCCACTCTTGAGGAACGGTTAACTCCTGGGTTTTGAGTTTTTGTGTGTGCTAGAGCTCAAAGCATTCATCTTTCTGGCAACGAAACAAAAACAGGACAGAGCTGTGTAACCGGAGAAAAGAGAGTTTGCGGTCATTGAAGCTTCTCCGCGAGGCCAAAATGAGAAACAAATGGCTGCTTCTCTGTTAGCCATCGCTGCTGGCTCGCGTCCCGGACTCCTCGATCTCCGGAGGCTGGCGTCTGTTCATTTAAAAGAAACCTGCATCAGCATTAACAACAGAAAAGACAAGTACTCTAACGTTCACAAGGTATCGCATCACAGGTAAGAATGGAAGGAGTGGATTTGGTCTGCGCTGCCTTTGTCAAGGTTGAAAGGAATAATGATGTTTGCCGTCTTGTTTCATAAATGTAGCCGCAACTCAACCCGGCTCTGATCAACGTGATTGGCTGGTGCCTTTAGTCTCGGTTTGAGAGCTCTTAAAAATTGACCTTGTTCCAAAAAATGTTTTACTTATTTGCCACGTTCTTTATGAAAGTATCCTATTCATGACCAAAACAATATATATATTAACGTGAAAATGAATCGCACAAAACAAAATCTGTGTGTAAAGGCCTTAATGTGGTAGATGGGACAAATTAACTTTTTACAGTTTTAATTAAAAAGTTTGATTTAACGACATTCTCACATAGAGCAACCTCTTTGATCCACTGCCCACAATGCTTTACCTGTTTGCACTGATAAGCAGCCTTCAATGATTTCTCGGCCAATAATGTGAGCTAATGAAACCAGTTCTTCTAAAGATAAAAGTAACAGATGTATGGCCTAAATCAATCTACAAGGCCACAGAAAATTAGACAAGAGACGACAATAAAAGAGCTAGGAGAGTCTGCAGCCATGCTGCTGGCTCTGTGAGGCTGTAATTTGAGCTAAATGCTAAAGTCAACATGCTAACATGCTCACAATGACAATGCTAACATGCTGGCGCTTAGCTGCTATAATGTTTACCATGTTCACCATCTAAGTGTTGTTAGTATGCCAACATTTGTTAATTAGCAGAAAACAGAAAATGCAGCTAGGGCTGAAGGGAAAATACAGTTAGTTCTGCAGGTCATAAAATGTTGATCTGATGATGGGGCTGGATGAAAAGTCAGAGGATCACCAAATTCATCCTGAGGGAAATGTCTTGACCACATTACATGGCAACCCATCGAGTTGTTGTTGTTGTTAAGAACCGAAATGCCAACCTCATGGTGGCACGAGAGGAAATGTCAGGTTATCAACAAAATCAGTAGGATTCATGCGCTTGGGACCATGAATATCAGAGCCAATGGCAATTTGATTAGTAGTTCACACAATAGTTCAGTCTGGACTATGAAGTGGTGGACCGACAAAACTGACCCTCCCTGGATCCATGCTGTCCTCGTGGTAAAAGCATGAACCACGCAAAGACATGGATCCATGTGTTCACGCATTCACACACCCAACCTCACAAACGCTTGACCTCCAGGGCAAATTACAGCCTCTTAGGGTGAAAACTGTGGTCGTCCAAAACTAGACTAAAATGTCTTTTAGTGAGTAAAAACAAGGCTAAAAATGTGCACCTGTGAATGATCAAATAAGTACATTTTAATATCAGGTGCCAAAATACGCACAGGTTTTGTAATTAAGGGGCCAGGCTGCGATCGGCGGTCGAATCTCGGCTCAGTTTGGTTCCCTCACTGAGACGAGAGCCGATTGGGTCTGACAATCTGAGGGCTTATTACAATGTTGGCAGACTGAGGACTAAAGCTGATTTGCAAGGCTGGATCTCAAAGGGTCAGAGGTCACTGCGTGTGACTGATTACGACATGTACAACAGGATTTCAGGAATACTCTAAGCTTACCCTTCGTCAACCAGACGAAATAAGTCATTCAAAATAGGAAAAATGTATTTGTTAAAAGGTGGTTTTGGTACAGAAAACCCAAACAATAAAACCTTTGAAGTGCCCTCAGAGTCACGAGGAGACGGCGGTTCATGCAAGTGTTTCTGCTCTCAGTTTTTCCTGGCCTCCTTTTCCTCCCTGGGTGACTGAATGAAGCGCTCACAGCTCCGGCAGATAAGAGACTCGAGCCATGCGGCCGTGTTCGTTTCATGTGCTTTTTTTCTGGCAGCAACATCACAGCCGAATGTTTTCATTTCATTGGAAACCAGCGGCGTGGGAGGAGTCCAGGGGTGATGTGCCTCAGCGAGGGCCAACGGGGTTTATCACTCAGGCGGCGCCACGGTAGTTTCCATCACCCAAGATTACCTGACCTACTTCAGCGGTGTGTTTTAAGACGACGGTGGGAGGAGGGAACACAGAGCCTCTGTACTCTCGCTAAGAGCCTTCGCGAACTTTGACCCTTCCAAGACAGGAATCCCTCGACAGCAGGCTGGTAAACAAAGATGTAAAGGTGCTTACGTTCCTCTGGGTTCTATTCATAGTTCTATTATTGGTTCAGTAACTGAGCTAAGCTGCGGCTGACCAACTGACAGTCACTCGGTGTGTTTCCATCCACCGGTTTTTATTATAGGTGCCCCGATTGCAATGTTCTTGGCCGTTGCCGATTTCCAATTTTTTTTTAAACGCTCCAAAATTAGTGAGTTAATGAAACCTTGAGTGGACTAGATTTACAAATCTACGATCTCGCAGTGCTGAAGTTCTGCTTTGTTTTCCCACCTCAAACAGACGACAGCTGAGTCTGGTGGTCTTGATCCACTATTGGTCCAGTTTTTGGTGATAATGGATCATGATTAAAGATCCAGTGTGTAGGGTTTCGGGGAATCTATAAGCAGAATAACCATATCTATGTTTTCTTTGGTGTATTTAATCACCTTAAACTAAGAATTGGTTTAGAATGAGCCCTTCGTATCTACATAGAGAGCAGAGCCTCTTAACGGAGTCTGCCACCTTGCGGTATGTTTCTACAGCAAAACTGCGGTAATGCAAGCCGCCGTCTGGATTCTGTTGCCCCAAAAGTAGGATTGTTATGATAAAGATAGCCTCTGATTGAGGCGAAGATCCCGAAGGACCTGTTTTTTGCCCTGTCAGACTTGTTTTCAGTGATGTCACCTTGTGCCCAGATCTCAGCTCGTAGCTTGACAGAGAGAAAGATGGACAAAACTATGAAAATAACATCCAGGCCAGAATGTCCCCTCTAAAGGCAGCAACAAGTTGACCGTTTTCTGCATACCGAAGGTTACGCACTTTTTTTGCCCTTTGACTGCAGGAAACCTCACTGTGTTATGAAGTCTGTCGTTGAGCATCGGACAAAATCCAGACAAACTTCAGACAAAGAACATTCTTTTTACTTCCTGTCCTCTTGACCTCTGCTGGTTTTCGGCGAAAGGAAAAAGCCGTGAATGTGACTCCTTAGAACTCTTAGAAAATGAAAGAATGTGTCCAAGCCTCCAGAGGACGACGATGACGATGATGATGATGATGATGATGATGATGATGATACTGACTCTGGGGGCTCACAGAGCTATCGGGTTTGGCCAGCGGCCTGCTGGGAAACATCGCATGCAGGCGTAGGATTAACGTTGCAGGCTCGCTGCTGACCGAGATCCCGTGTGAACCAATCGGATTAGGCTCCTCGAGAGGTCTGATCTGATTCCTAATGAGAAGAGGAAGAGACTCACTCTGTCAGAGAGCAATGGAAAGCTTTCTCCTGTTCAACCTTTTTTTCTAATATTTCTGTGGTTTCATGCTCTGTTTGTGTTCCACTACTTAGAACGTTTGGTGGAAAGTCTTTCCAATAAAAACTTTTGCCCTTGAGCAAGGCTCTACATTCCAGAGCCAACAACAACTGGTTGTACTGAGCAGCTTCCAGCTCTAAATGTGGGCAACCATATATCTAAAAAAAAAAAAAAAAAAGGAGAGAGAGAAAGAGAAAGAGCATTCATGTTTCCTGATTCTATCTAATAAGTAAGAAAAAGAGCCCCAAAAAAGTTCTGGAAAAGTATTAAATATAAAGTTTTTCCACCTGGGTCAGAACAGGACCAGACTTTTTTTTTGCTGCACAGATGGCACATGGGTAAAACCACTTGCTATTCACCACAGATCCCAGTTCAGTGAAGCTTTAAGCTTGTTTCATGTCAAAGTGGGAAGCCAGTCAGGGATCATGTGAGAGGGGAAAAAAATAAAAGGTGAAAAGAAGCAGATGGTATCTCAGCAGAGACGCGTCTCTCCACACTACGTCTTCAACTATTTATCAACTGTTTAATCTGTAAAATGTCATAAAATAATTAAATGTTCATCATAATTTCCCAGAAGCCTCAGGTCCCGTTTCGTCCAACCAACTTCAGTTTACTGTAAACAGAATAAAAAAAGTGAATCCTCTCGTTTGAGAAGCTGGAAGCCGAAAAAAAGGCAGAACAAACGTCCAAACGTGTAATTTCTGGACTCCATACAGCTTTCGTTAAAGATATGTGTGTGTGTGTGTGTGTGTGTGTGTGTGTGTGTGTGTGTGTGTGTGTGTGTGTGTGTGTGTGTGTGTGTGTTGCTGTACAGAGGGGTCAGCACGGTTTGAATATTTCGTAGTGTAAATCCCAAATAATCCTGTGTAATCTTTGTAATCTTACTCAGCTATGATTTAAAGGGCAATTTATTGAAACTGTGTGTGTGTGTGTGTGTGTGTGTGTGTGTTTTTCTATAGAAGCCACAGCAGCCACTTTGAGTGTATTCGCAGTCTGCTGATTAGCTTCACTGAGACTGACCAAGTGTTTGTCAAAAAAAGTCACAATTTTCTCTTTTAAAGAGAATTAATGTCCAACTTCCTGTTAGCTTCGGTTAGCTAGCTAGCTAGTTTAGTCATCTGTCCTCATTCTGCATCATTAATTATCTTTTGTAAGGTCATTGGGGTTATTTTGTTAGCATTAAGCAACTACAGTTCCCATGATTATTAGCTATCACTGCACTATGATACCTCATCAGAGTAAGAGAGTAAGAAAAAATATATATATTCCCAAATGTTTGATTCTTGTAATGTTCTCTCCTGATGAGACAAGACAAGAAAGGTAGAATTAGTGGACAGACTCCTGTTATTTTATACAAATGACAATGTTTTCATCATCTTTCTAAAATCAAACATACGTATTATATGTTTTTAAAAAAAAGCCATTTCAGTGACTTTTGAACTGTTCAAAATTACGTCTGCAGCCCAAATTTGTGAGAATCATATTTACATTATTTTATTTCTTTTACAGTTTGATAACAGAAATCAGTTGACTATGAAACAGAGCAGCAGCAATACTGATGAAATATATATATTATATATATATGTTTGCTGTGTGTGGACGTGATCTGAGATGATGTCAGTGAGCAGAATGAGGTGGTGTTGCGATAACAAATCTGTGCGTGATACAGATGTGCGTCTAATAGTTTGAGTCGGCCCGGTCTCGTACTAAATCCCGTACAGCTAAACTGCACTCGTTTTCCCTCCCAGATTACGCTCACAGTTGAAAACACATGGTTAACATTGTAAATTGAAACATAGCAAAAGAAAAACAAACAAAAAAACGCTACAAATTTACTTTGCTAGGTCTAGGCAACAAAAAATTACAATGAAATGGAAACGAAATAAAAGCGAGTGAAAGTTTTTTTTTTTTGTACGCATTCGTTACCTCGACCTCCACCGTACGCAGACTTCCACGACAAAATATGTTTCCCTCAGACTTTTAGATAGATAGATAGATAAATACTTTATTAATCCCGCAAGGGGACATTTTTTCGGTACAGCAGCATTTTTACATAAGAAAATAACAATACATACAAAAATAGAATAGAAGAAGAAGAAGAAGAAGAAGAAGAAGAAGAAGAAGAAGAAGAAGAAGAAGAAAATAAGAAAAAATGCATTTTGTTGTATCGTAAGGTAATTGTGAGTGTTTGAGTAGAGGTAGCCATGTTTGATTGCTTTCAGAAAAATACAAAATGTATGGGTTAAAATGAATACTTTGGCTTTTATGTGAGCATTTTAAACTACAGGTTAGAAAATGATAATCACAGTAGCTGGTAAATGGTGTGATCTTTATTATGCTGGGTTTGGGTAACTTGGGGAAAAGAGCTTCGCTCTCACTCAACTAAATCATCTTGTCCTTGTTTGTTCGCTCACTTTCTACTGACCTAAACCGCCTCCCCTTCCCCCCCCTGAAGAAAAAAAAACAAAACAAACAAACACAGATCCAGGCCTGGCGCTCTGCAGGAAGCCCGTGAGCCGCTCTGCATGTCGGATCAGACGATTGCGTCTGTTGTGCATTATTAACATGAAACCCTCAGCAGAGAGAATCATCTCGTGTTGCATGTGATCTGGCAGCTGAATCACTCCGCTGGCTGCTTCAGGCGGTGACACAATCTGAGAGTGGGCGCAGCGTGTGTGTGTGTGTGTGTCGGCACACACACTATTCAGCCCACGGCCTGCATCACATCATCGGGTGAACGCTTCGGAGGTTTCATTTCGTGTGATTTTCGGGGTTTGATGAGGTATTGCTGTGTTCCTGCTCAGGTTCCTGCTGCTGATGAGATAATGTTACTCAACTGGAAAAAAAAATAGATGGATGATTGAAAATGGGGTTAACATCTTTTTTATTATAAGATCTTTACCACTACGTGGGAAAGGAAGTAGAACTTGTCCTGTGGGTGGCGCCAAGGAAAGTCATGAAGATTTATGGTATGGTGGTCGTATC
Organism: Ophiodon elongatus; assembly: GCA_016806645.1. Lineage (NCBI taxonomy): Eukaryota > Metazoa > Chordata > Actinopteri > Perciformes > Hexagrammidae > Ophiodon > Ophiodon elongatus. The sequence goes on from JACSYO010002154.1 coordinate 168,683, forward strand.
AGGACACAAGATAGACTGTATATGAGAAGTGGACGTAGTCATCATGATGTCACCCATTGGTTTTTGGACTGATGTTTTAAAGCATCGAGTTCAGCGATTTCGCGGTCGCCATCTTGAATTACTGCCGTCGCAACTGATGAACGTACATTACCATATTTGTAATGCAGAGGAGAGACGTAGAGACGCCGTACACGGCTCTGGTAGTGGCAGTGACCTGTCAATCACAGTAAGCCCCGCCCTAAAGCATCCCCTGCTTTATGGTCTGTTTGACTCTAGATGGACCATAATTTACTAAATGAACATCATGCTGTATTGAAGAAGACTTGAAACTAGAGATTGAGACATAAACTCATGTTTACAATGTTTACTGAGGAATAAATCAAGAGAGAAGTAGAGTCATTTTCTATAGACTTCTATACAACCAGAGGAGTCGCCCCCTGGTGGTCAGGAGAGAGAATGCAAGTTTTAAGACACTTCCGCATCGGCTTCACTCGGCAGAATTGGAAGTTGTTGCCTGATTTTAAACTAAACTGGACTTTGTGCTCATTTCCAGTACGCAGTTGTTTTAAAATTAGCATTTTAATTAACCAGCACTCGTGAAACGTGAAATCACAATTTTAACATGTAACACTGCACTGTTAGTTTAGATTCTTTGTGATCTTTGGGGTAAATAAAAAAAAAAAAAAGAACGTCCTGCTGAAAAAGTAGCCTAATCCAGGTACAGTGCATGACAGAGTAACCAAAACCTTAAGAATATAACGTCTCCACCATGAATGTATGAATAGAAATGGGTACGGCTTTGAAGACGACGGCCCGTTCATTCCTATGAAAGTTGCTCAGTGTTGAATAAAGCAGGAAAATGTTACTTCCAAGTATAAAAATCTGATGTAAAATAACTCTAGATCTTACAACTTTTAGGACCTAATGATTTAAATAACGGCTTTTCAAGTGATCATACTGGGAAGTTAATATAGAAAAGAAATGTGGTATAGAAAAGTCTTTGAGTCCCATTGCATCACCTGATGGACCCAAAAGTGTAATTCGGGCATCTGATTAGGATGCTTCCTAGACTCCTTCCCCTGGAGGTTTTTGGGGCACGTCCAACTGTTAGGAGACCTCGGGTTGGAGGGATTATTATATATCACATCTAGGCCCCCGTGACCCGGCTCCGGATGAGCAAAAGGAAATGGATAGATGGATGGAGTGTCAGACAAGAGCAAACCTAATTTGTGGGTAGCGTTATATTAAAAGTTAGAGGATCAAAGGAAACTTTTAGGATCCTCTGGGGGCCATGAATGTCTGCACAAATTTTAACGGCAATCTATCAAATTGATAAATATCTAATAGACCAACATTTCCGTCCTCAGAGCCGAGTCACATGGCTGTAAAGGCTGTTTAGATACTCAGATGAACTTTGGAGTTTTTTGGAAGGTGGAGTTTTTCTCCTTTGGTGCAACTAGGATCCTGTTTTTAGATTGTAAATTCACAAACATACCGCCTCATCAAAAGTGTTCAGGGGCATCGGGGGCCTGATACGGATCCGTCATCAGCTGCAGCCTCCGAACACAACTGAGATTTGAGTATTTGACGATACAGGTGAGAGGACTACTGGTTTTATCAGATAGAAAAAAGACAAACACACAAAAGCATCGACTTCCCTCCCAACTGTGTTTCTCCCTATCCTATTTAATCACTGCCATGTGCTGGACAGAGGTCAGAGGTCACAGAGATGTTAGCACGCTACGCTCCCAGGTTCTCATTAGCCAGAAAGGTCAGCTCAGCCGTGCGGGAGAGAAAGGTCTGTTTTGTCCCGGAGGATTGTGGGTAAAAAGGAGAAACAAGAATCAGCCAGTGACGGTGTGAGAACTGGACAGAATTCAACTGAATCATTAACTTTTATAAAGTTTCTGATAAAAGGTCAAAGCTCAACCCGCCGGGGCATCTAAAATACACACACACACACACACACACACACACACACACACACACGCACTTACAGATACTTTCCAACATTATTAAATAGTTAAATAATTTATTTTTTTCATTTATTTTTTTATTTTTGAATCATACAATTGCAAAATTTGTTAATAATTTTCTTTCAAAAAGTGCCACGAGGGGTTGTGCAGTCCTGGTTGATGTCTATCAAGGAGATGAGCTCGGTCGCCTGCAGGGGAACAATCTGCTCTGAACGCAGACTAAAAAGATACAAAGAGTACATTATTTGATGATTATTGTTTTTTAACATTTAAACATCTTCCTGTGACACAAATATTCTTAAATAATCACAGCCACTATTATTTTGAATACATTAATGTTTGACTTGTACATCTTTAGTTACTTGGCTGCTCACACTAATATCAATAACCAAACTGTCTCAAGGCCGTTCAAAACTAAATGTAATGCATTGATTTGTGTACATGAACACACAATTTATGTTTGTTTTTCTTCATTTTGCTCAGCGCGACTTTCAAACAAACGTTCAGGCAACAAAACCACCGTAGTTATATTTATAAAAGACGTCATGAACGCACCACCTTACGGCCACACTTTGGGACGCGAACACCGTTCTTGTTTAAAGTCCTGTGTCTGTTTGAAAAGTCTGAAAGCTTGCAAGCCATTTACACTACGGGGGAACAATAACTCGTCTATGTGAGTCTTTAAAATCCAGAGTCCAGATCCCCTCTTGGCTAAAGTTTAAGGACACTTAACGGACCTGATTTTAACGTGATTTAAAACCTAAGCAGTTAACCTCCAGTACGTCCCCCGACGGCTCACCGGTCCACTAAATCTGTAACAAGGCTGAGGTCCCCTGTTGGATAAGTACACAAGTGCACACACATACACACACGCACACAAATCCTTTCCTCGGGGTAAATCTGGGTGGGAGGTTACGAGGTCAAACTGCATTGCTCAGCAGCAGAATGTGGTTTAAACACACACACACACACACACACATACACACACACACACACACACACACACACACACACACTATGGCTGGCAGGAATAATTTGCCGTCACATCTCAGAGCTGGTGATGTGGATGAAGGTTGAACTCCATCATTAGAAACATGAACTCACTAAAAATAGATCAGAGGAGACTCTGACTGTTTCAAGTGATTTATAATAGTTTCTCATGTATGTAATTTCATATATGAGTGTGACAGATTCATAAAAAATGAACTATATAATTATAATATGTAAAATTATACATAGAATTTTCATACAAAGTATTGGTGCAATTCAACTTCTGCAGAGTTTACCTGTTCATTTTTGCTTTATTTACTATTACATCTTGGTCTTTTTACATTTTTATTTTTTTTCCCGTCACTCCATCCTATCCGTGTTGCATTTTCTTTTCAAAAAAAACTTTATTTTACTGTTTTTTTACTATTTTATTGACACCAGACGAATAATTTGTTAATTATATTATTGTTCTTCTATTCAAAGACGATTCAAGGTTACCCCAAATACACCCACTGATGCTTGTGTCAGTAATGATTGTATCCTCTATCAAACTCAACAGGTAATTACTCCGTAGCCCTGTTTTTTATTTCGGAAACCAGCCGGCGTTTCATTGGTGAAGATCGGGTCGACACTCAACTCTCTTAGTAGAACAACTAAAATCGGCCACGTTTCAAAAAAGGGGACGAAGTAGCGAGTTATTAATGACTTACAGGAACAATGCGTGCAATAATCCAACCCGCTTTCCTCCAGAGGAAACGTGAGCATGTGACCTTCGGTATCTCTGCGGTCTTCGTGCACCGGATCGTGGCGGTTCTGCTCGGATACACGAACCGTACGTTACAGCCGTATAATCTTGTTCGTGGAAAAAAAAACTGAAGGAGATTCAAAAGAACAAAAGTGGCCTCATTTAAAACACATTTTTTATAATTCATGAAAATGCATAAATCCATGAAACGTTGCGCGTGATTGGACGTCGGTGAGTCACGTCGATGTCTGATCCCCTTCGAGTCGTTCGTGAGTCGATGGGAAAAAAAAAAAAGTAGAAAAAAAAAAATCCTCATCTGTTTTTTTTAACCTGAACAGAAGAACATGAGATAACACGTTCAGCCCGCAGCCCCACATGGTTCTGTTTACACACTCACACAGGATCACACAAACATGGCTGGAAATCCAAACAACAGCTTGTTTGGAGGAGCTCCATCACTTCCTGATAAAAAAAAAAAAAGAAAAAGCAACAAAAAAAAAAACCTCAGACCCCCTGCTCCTTCTCTGCTTCTCACCCCCAGACTGACTGAGACCCCCCCACCCCCCCAACACCCAACTCCCCTCTCTCCTGGAAACTAAAGCCGAGGAGAATATGTTTGTGTGTGTGTGGGAAACTCCAGTGAAGCTCAGCCAACCCCTTCGCTAATCCCCCAGAGTCTCCCACAGCTCAGGAGTGTGTGTTTCTCTGTGTGTGTGTGTGTGTGTGTGTGTGTGTGTGTGTGTGTGTGTGTGTGTGTGTGTGTGTGTGTGTGTGTGTGTGTATGTGTGTGTATGTGTGTGTGTATGTGTGTGTGTGTGACGGTGAAATCAAGGGTCCCACACTCTGCAGTCAGCCCACCCATATTTCATGTTTTCTTGTTCTGCTCGGCTTCTCACTCGCCCCCTCCGAGAAGGAAATTCCACCTCTCGCTCACCCGGACCTCGTCGTCCTCGTGACCGAGCGGTCACATGACCCAGGAAGCCGACGTTTCCCACAGTGCAAAAGGGGGGCCTTCTCAGTTTTATTCAATGGGAGTCCTTCCTTGGTAACATGCAAACATATGTTTTATGTCTTGGATTCTCACATTTTGACCTACGTGTTTGTCTTTGATATATCTCATGGCATTTTTTTTGGAGGGGAAGAACTTCTTTGCCAACGACTGTGCCGTCGTAATTGTTGCATATAACAATAATAATGAGAAATTAGTTAACATTTTGCACTTCCGGTTTGCTCGTCTCATAGTCAATGGTTTTTGGTTAGATGCCTGAAATAAGATCTGGGGTCAACACAAGCTTACGAGATTCTCACATTTTCCTCAACGCCATATAATACGTCATATTGTAGTAAAGTACATAACATTCGTCTCGTATCGGCCTCTAAGATCACCGGCGATAAACTGGGAAACACCTTGAAAAAGCCCATTTTAAGACTTTCAGATCAGACTACAAAAACTAAAGACGCAAAAGAGGCTGAATAAACCGTCTCATAGCAATAATCTCACCAATAATAACAATAAATTTTGTTTGTAGAGCAGATTGCCGCTGATTCTTCACGTCTCGGGTCTAGTGAAAGGAGGCTGCCTGCGAGGAGACGCTCTCCTTCAACCCCTCCGAAGGTGACCACGAATTCACATTTCGGTGTGGGCGGGAGTCTGCAGGCCCGAGGAAAGACACACGGCGCTTTGCGGAGTTTACTTATGCTGTTGCTGGTGTTAGTCTCCCCATTGACTCGCTCCGTTTTGTGGGATCTGGTCCTCTTTGTCTCGGCGGCTCCAGCCTCGCTGACGGTCCTCAGCGGAGGCTTCACGCAGAGAGCTGCCATCTGTGGAGAGCAGGGCGCTGCCAAAGCAAACACACTTCACACACACACACACACACCAGAACACACTGAAAGACACCTTCCACACACACACACACACACGGCTAAAAATGTTTGCACTGGCTGATAACATTCAGACATGCAGATGCCCAATCGCGGCCACATTTAAAGGCCTCGGTGTGCTTTGAATGTCGTGCTTGTCGTTGATCATCTCGTCAACTCGTGCTGTTGGATTCTCTCAAACAATCACATTTATTGTTTTGTTGCAACTCTGCATCTTCAACCATTCTAACCGCGAGACAAAATGATCCCAACTGCTCCAATACTCGCGGAGAAAACGGCATCGCGGACATTCACAAAAGGTCATTCATGCGTTCACTTCATCTCGTGGAGACGATTAACTACGACTCTCTCTGTATCTCTGCCTCAGTCGGAAAAAAAGCAAATCTCTCGTCTCCAGCTTATTTTTAGAGGCGCTAAACGTGGAGACCACGTCGCCCCCAGCGGTAGCACATGTCTGCACTGGCTACCGGAAAGAGTCAGAGTTGTATTTAGGATTTTACTGATTGTTTTAGAGAAACGAAAGGCCTTTTGCTATATTGTGACTCATTAACTCTTTATGAGCCAGAACGCAGCCTTTAGATCCTCAGGTGAGTCCCGGTTGATCCACGAGCCAGACTCAAGACCAAAAGAGACTGCTCTTTCTCTATTAGGGAACCTGGGGAAATTAGTCTAGCTCAATCAGTTTTATCTTTTAAATCCCTTAAAAAAAACACAATGTTATAAACAGGATTTTATGTGGGTTTAGCTTTGTGGAGTTTTGATCTGTTCTTAATTGTATCTCTGCTTGTTGGTGTGTTTAATTGTATCTTTTTTTACCCCTAATTTTACCTTTTATTTCTATTCTTTATTGTTGCTACGTTTGGGGTTTTATTGTATGTAAAACACTTTGTAAACATTGTTTTTAGAAAAGTGCGATACAAATAAAGGTTATTTATTGTGATCATTATTATTTTGCTGGACAGCCCTGTGTTCAAACACGTGTAACGTTGGTATAACGGTACGCAGACGTCTCAGTTCAGTTCATAGCCCGGTTTAGGAGTCACGATTTAGGAGTCACGGTTTAGGAGTCACGGTTTAGGAGTCACGGGTTTAGGAGTCACGGTTTAGGAGTCACAGTTTTAGGAGTCACGGGTTTAGGAGTCACGGGTTAGGAGTCACGGGTTCAGTCACGGTTTAGGAGTGCCGTCAACCGACCTCCTCAGTGCCGTGGAGGAATTGTAGTTAACTCATATCTCATATTCATGGTAATACTAAATCCCTTTTGTACAAGCCCTGTAAATAAATAAGAATAAATGCATTATAAAGAAACAAAAGTTGAAAAATGTAATTTCATTTGGCTGGTAATATATTTACTCAAACGTAGATTTTTAAGACTTCCTGTTTCTAAAGCATTTAAAAGTGAGTTGGTCGTCTTCGTAAAAATCATCCAAAAATGTCAGAAGTGCTTTCATCAGTGATCTGGTTGTGACACGTCTGAAAAGCTCGTTACAGAACTAACTACAGCTGGTTGCAAAAACTGTAACCAAGCGCCCGCGACAACTTGCGAAGCTTTTCGCGCCGGCTTCGTTACGGAAAGTATAAACCAAGTCGTCATTCAAATTGGGATAATGGAGCACACTTTCAGACCGTCTCTCCTTGAAGATATCCTGAGAGTTGCACTTAGTTGTTCATATGAAAAAAAAAAACAGAAGTAATTGTGAGAGGACTGAAAAATCGCAGCTTGTGAGAGAAGTTTAAAGCCCCGCCTACTTGCACACCTGCGCACCAATCGGCCTCCACTTCATTTGAAGCATACTGAGGCCCTGAAAACATAAAATGTATCGATGTCAAACGCGTGTTTCATGTTAAACAAATGGAGCCATATTAGGCGACCCCGTAGTTACTAATAGTAACCTGTGTTCTTTCTCTCGCAGTGACGTGGAGACCACAGTCGTGTTCAACCCGATCGTCAGCGGGGTCAGATAACCCGGGTCGATCTGTTCACGCTGACTGTAAACAGCGGCTGGCACGCTCTCCCATGATGCCGCGGGACAAAACGTTCAGGCGAGTGTGTGTGTGTGTGTATGTGTGTGTGTGTGTGTGTGTATGTGTGTGTGCTGCACACCCACACATTCCACGGTTGTGTGTTGCTCATTCATGCTGCCATACGAGCTGCTTGCTGTCTGTTTAAATCCTAAACACCATCAGGCCTTTGAATATCAAGATATCCCAGGATGTAGACACACACACACACACACACACCCCTGGACTGTGTGTGTGCGTGTTGGACTGTGACAGACAGAGTGTATTCTCAGCGTGTGTGTGTTTTATGGAGGCTGTGATGGATCAACAGCTACCCCTGCAGACAGACAGGCGTCGCTGCTGGTGTGCGTTGCAGCCTGCTGTACCCATAATGCCACAGGGCATGGTGTTTGTTTCAGTCTGTTTGTGTCTGTGTGACTCAGCGTCAGTCAGACAGAAACATATTTAACACTTTGACTTGAATGTGTGCCGATCGCTGAGGACTCACACACATTTAAGAAGTACTGACAAAATGCATGTCGAGATTATACATCTAATGAATTCATCTTATTCATTTCACCCAAATTATGAACATATTCTCACTGGTTTGTAGTTTAAAGTAACAGTGTGTAATATTTAGGGGGATTAATTGGCATAAATTGAATATAATATTCATACCTATGTTTTAATCAGTGTCTAATCACCTGAAACTAATAATCATAGTGTTTTATTTAATTTAGAAAAATAAATTTATTCCATTCATCTACGTCGGGTTTCTAGAGCAGCCCAGAACGGACACTGGCTCTAGCGAGAGCCTTTCGCATTGTACGTTATATAATAGGTATGCATTCCAAAACCTAGTATTAAACTGGCCCCGATATTAAATTATTAAAGTATTGATGAGCTTTAACGTTTCTGGTGTTTTTTATTTGTAATTTTTATATGTTTTGGTGTCATTTATTATCACAACGCAGCGCACATTTGCTCTGCTCTCTCAGTCGGGTTCCTCCAACTACAGACGCACTTTATATATTGACTTTGCTGTTGTAAACATAACTGTTGCTGCGCTAGAAACAATATCTAGATATATTTAAAATATAAATAAATTCTAATCCTGTACTGATTTTTTTTTCTTCAATTCTATATATGTTTTTTAATGTATTTATTTAGTGATGTAGTAGAGAAGAGTAGCTCCAAGTTGTACTAAATTCCAAGATAACTACCCACTACCCGAAGGCTACCATACTTCTCCAACACGTTTGGAAAGGGAGGGGTGAGCAGACGGGTATTTAGTTGGTTGCAATCTGCAACAAACCCCAAGTAGACGCCACTAAATCGTACACACTGCTCCTTTAAGTTTTGCTGAAGTTTCAAGTGTTTGTGATTTTGGTGAAATTACCCTTTATTGTATCAGGATAGTATAGTGAGATCATTGCACGCCCAGGCCAAACGATAGGCGAGGCACTTTTATTTACGTAGCAAATTTTATTACATGTGCACTCAATGTGCTTTGCATTTAAAACACATACAGCCAAAAGTAACATTTACAGTAAGAATATAGGAAATAAATACAATAAAATTCTCCAATCACATGGAAATAATAATAATAAAAAAAGACCATAAACTCATGTTAACAATGTTTACTGAGGGAATAATCAAGTGAGGGTCTTTTTCACATACAGACTCCCATACATTCGGACTAGAGGAGTCGCCCCCTTCTGGCCAGCAGAGAGAATGCATCGTTTCCGCCTGTGTGTATCTGATAAATGTTTCAATCTTTGTATGCAACTTCTAATCATAAATCAAGGTATTGCTGGATATCAAAACACTGCCACTTCTTCAATCACTCCCCCATTAACTCATTCACAGCTCCTTCAAGCATGAATTGTTTTTTTTTAATCTACATTTCCAGTCAGGCATTCTACAGCCGGCTACAAGCGGACAAACGGATGGGTGGGAGGGGTCCTTCCGGGTCCTTCCTGCCCCGAGCCGCTCCGCCAAGCCTCCTGACGTAAACCGACCACCGGAGGAAAAAAAAAAAAAACGGCAAATTAAACCCCAAAATCCTCCTCGAACCGACCGGGTCCCGGGAGTCATGATGGGCGGACGGACCAGCGCGCTAGCCGCCGGGGTGTGCGGCGCCCTGCTCGTCGGCTACTGCATCTACTTCGACAAGAAGAGACGGAATGACCCCAACTTCAAGAACAGGCTGCGAGAACGTGAGTGTTGACCTCTTCTCCTTCTCCACCTCCACCTCCACCCTCCTCTTCCTCGGGCCCAGGAGCTCGGATCCGGTCCAGTGTGTGTTTTTATTCGGTTCGGGTCGGTTTGTGCCTGCAGGTTAAGGCTGACACCGGCAGGGTAACAACCAGCTCGGGCGCTCGAGCCAAACCCCGGTTCGGTTATGAGACATTTAAACTTCTTCACGTAAACTGAGCAGTTGGCAATACGTTACAGTGCAGACTAAAGGCCGCACACAAGTCCACGAGGTCTTCTGGTTAATTCGGCTTATAGTGGACTAACCAAGCCACAGCAGTTAAAGGATAATTACACTTTTTATAGGCTCACGTATCCCCATGCTCCGGAAGAGGTAAACTGGGCTCCTTCCTGTCCTAATCTTATTTTTGCTTTGTTTACCTTTTGAGGTTTTAGTGTCAGTTCTTGAGCTAAAATGTTTGCTTTGTGCTCGCCAATAATTTGAGGATACAAATGTACTTTTGTGGGGACAGCTCTGCATTGTGTGGCCTCACCTCCCTCAGCCTTCTTATGAAGAATACATGCTCACTGAATGAATGGCATGCTCTCTTTTGAAGTCTCACCTTTTCTGGCATCCACACACGCGTAGTTTATTGAGAAATTTAAGGAGGAAGTAAAACTGTTAACGTATATCTGCTCCTACATATTGGAAAAGTCCCTCATGTCATATTCTATCTGGTATGCACCGTGGAGGTAGATTCAAGGTCATGTTAAACTGACAAATATTTCAGTGGAGTTTGGTGTGACTTTTTACAATCCTGTTTATCTAGGGTGGGTTTGTTGTTGTTGTTGTAGTTGTTTTTTTTTTTTTTTTTTAAATATGCCTTAGGTTAAACAGTTGCATGCTGTCACAACACTCGGCCTTGCTAAAGGGCTCCTCAGCAAACCGGCAACACGGACTCATTCATCACTGTGCTGCCGGCTGGGCTCTCGCCAAGTGGAGATTAAGGTGTCACTCAGGGAACGGTGACACGTGAGCCTTTTATCCCTCTGGGCGCAGGACCAACAAACTCCTGAAACCCAGAGTATCGTGAAGTCTACTAATTGATTCAGAACCTCCAGTTTCTGACTGGTTAATGATTGTTGTTTTTTTTGTAGTTTCCACTTGTTGAGTTATGTTTTTAAGTGTCAATCGTTAAAACGTTTCCAGTCAAAGTCTTTAACAAGAAGCTTTTATTGTGAAGCAACAGTCGCAGGAATCGCAGTACATTTGTAATAAAATACAACGTTGGTGTTTAGTGATCAAGTCGCTGCTAACTCAGACCTTGTGTTCAACATCTACTTTATTTAGCAGTTTTTAATCAACAATCATATATTTACAGATTTCTCTGACTCATAAGCCATCTCACCAGTTTTCACAACACAAAACAAAAATGGCCAAAGTGACCAGTAATCAATCAAACCTCTTTTTAAACCAAGTATAAAATGCCGTTGGCATCTATTCTTAACTTTTTATGTCCAGTATTACAATGAGACAAACTTTAATCTGTACACACTATAAACATGTAATAATTATTACTCTTAAATTAATCTTCATGACAGAATTAAATAATCAGCAATATGTTTTCTGTGGCTGCACATCAGAAAGAAAAACAAATAAAAAAAATAATCAAGATATTTTATTGTATTTCTATTTAGTTGCTGCTAGAAACCCTGAGAGATAATTCCAGACAGACACACAGCTGACAACCTCACTGTGAGAGTAATTGATGAGGAGGAGACCTACAGGGAACGTGGCTGCATGTGTACGAGTATCGGTATCTGTGCATCACTACAGTTAGAAGATGAGATGTAGAAGATGAGATGTAGAAGATGAGATGTAGAAGATGAGATGTAGAAGATGAGATGTAGAAGATGAGATGTAGAAGATAAGATGTAGAAGATGAGATGTAGAAGATGAGATGAGATGTAGCCCACATGGGGTTGAGGCTGAGTATGTTCCCTTGAATGAAAAGGGAGAAGTGATTAGTTTACTCTGACAGGAGTGATGATCAGAGGTGTAGAGTTTTTACCACCATCATTAAGACAAGGACAGAAGTATGGGAAGAGTTTCTCATTGAAGGAGCAGCCAGTAAAGGAGTAGATAAGAGCTGCAGCTTCTACGTCATAGAAGGAGACCAGACCCTCCTCATAATCCACAAACACCCCCACCTTCTGAGGCTGAGACTTCAGGGAGAGAATAACTGGGGGGTCGGCAGCAGCTTCGTATTCATTTCCATTTCTCAAACATAAAGTCCAATAACCGTTCTGAGGGCTCACTGTGATGTTTCCCTTCCTGTTGATCGACTCTCTGGCCACTCCTAAATCCCACTCAGTCTTTCCTTTAACTTGAACCTCAAAGTAAAATCTGCCTGAAGAGAAACTCTGCTTTGCTAAAACACAAGAACATTTAGAAAATCTCTCTGGATTGTTTGCGAGATTTTTCTTGACATCGCAGTGATTCACTTGTTTCCCATCATCAGATAAGATGAGGTCAGGATGAGCTGTATCAGGATCAAGAGTCACATCCACTGCAAACTTCTGGACCCTCTTCAGCTCAGCTTCAGCAACCAGCTTCTTCATCTCTTCACTGAGTGTCTCCTCCAGCTGAGACACAGCTCTCACCACAGTCCCCTCATATGATGATGGAGGAACACTGACCTTTGTCCAGTCCTTGGTGGGTGGTGGGAGGTGGATGTTTAAGGACTGGAAACTCTGGAGAAGGTGGAGGTGGTCTTCAGAGAGGGAGAGCTTCTCCACCTCAGTGCTTCTCTTCATCAGCTCAGAGATTTCCTGTTCCAGCTCTTTGATGGAGTCTTCAGCCTGTTTCTTTGTTGTTCTCTGCTTCTCTTCTATCGTATTGATGAGCTCATTCAGTCTTCTCTCAACAGACTCCTTCAGAGCAGTGAAGACCTGAACACCTTCTGCTTTCTCTCTGTTTGCATCTTCCTCACTGAGCTCCACTGAGTGTTTGACCTCCTGAATCTTCAGTCTTCTCTTCTGGATCATTTGCTGGATTTCAGCCTCTGTCTTCTCCAGCTCGACCTTCTTTTCTTCATATTCTTCTTTCAGAGGAACAACATCGTGCATCTTGTGGTCTAATACAGTGCAGAGCATGCAGACACATGTCTGGTCGGTCTTACAGAACAGCTCCAGAGGTTTATCGTGCTTCGTACACATCCTGCCTTCCAGGTTCTCCACAGGGTCGATCAGCTGATGTCTCTTCAGACGTGAAGCTGTCAGATGAGGCTCCAGGTGAGTCTCACAGTAGGAGGCCAGACACACCAGGCAGGACTTCAGGGCCTTCAGTCTGGTTCCAGTGCAGACGTCACAGGGAACTTCTCCTGGTTTGGACTCTTGTTGCTCTGAGCTGCTGCTGCTGGCTTTCTGTTGAGCCGACTGTCTGAACTGAGAAACCATCTCAGAGAACAAAGTGTTGACCTTCAAATCTGGTCTTGTGGTGAAAACCTCTTTACACAAGGGACACTGGCATCTGTAACAAGTACTCCAGTGTTCAGTGATGCAGTTTTTACAGAAGTTGTGTCCACATGGTGTGGTGACTGGATCAGTGAACACATCCAGACAGATGGAGCACAGAAACTGATCTTCAGATGGCAGATAGTTTGCAGCAGCCATATCTACACACAATGTGGAAGAAAAGAAAAACATTTTATCCAAAATAGAGTTCAATTATTTGTTGAAAAAGGAAACAAGTTTGATTCTTTTCATATCTTTTAACTTTTAAGTAAGCAACCAAGATCAAAGTCGTGCCGACAGACTCAACCTTGCTACTCTTGCAAAGCAGCACAGAATATGTCCAATGTGAATTAAAGAACAGCACTGACAACAAAGCTCTGTTTACGTGATGACAAACACATCACATTTCCTCCAGCTGCTTCACAATAAAAGCCTCCGACTGATAGAAAACTTTTAATGTGGAACAACTAGAGGCAAAAGAGGAAGTGATCAATGAACAGTAACAATAGCAGGAAAGTCGGAGTGAGACTAAAGTTAAAACCACAGAGATTCAGTTACAAGTTACTAAAGTCCTCCTGAGACAGTTTAAAGCTGTTAAAGTGAGTTACTGTATAGTGGGACTGTGGACAGACAGACATAGTTATATAGTTAATAATGTATCAGGTATGAAGTGATAAGAGAGGAACTTCCAGCCTGAGTAAAGGTAAAGTTTTGTGTTAATCCTGGTTATTAAAGGTGTAAATATGATCAGATGTACTCACCAGTGTTTGGAGGAGACTCTGTTGTGTTGTTGAGAAAAACCTGATGAAGTCAGTTTGAATTGCCTTTTAGAGAAAAGCAGAGACTTGTCTCGACTGCAGTGTGTCTGCCACTCTGACAAACTTAACTTTCATTTCTGGAGTGTGACGTTGAAGCTAGACTAGAGCAGGGGGCGGGGAACAAGAACTGCGATCAAGTTTTTAGCCTCCTTTAAAGAATAAACAGGAAGTCACAGAATCAGTGACTTCCTGTTTGATCCGATCTGTAGCCTACTTGTAGTGTACAGCCCTTGTTTGGATTTATTTATGTGTTTGTAACTCTATATTTATGCAGAAATGCATCCTTTGTTCTTTTTATGTGAAACACTTTGCTGCTCGTTTTGATACGTGTTATATAAATAAGCTTTATTATTCAACCACACAAGATATGTCTTTAGATTAAACCTGAGACAAATAGCCAACAATCGAGTGTTAAGTATGACAAATATATAGAAAAATAGTATTTTCTACAACACGTGGTCTTTGTTGTCAAATCTAAGAGCCAATCAGCTCTCTGATGTGGCGACAGCCAGGCATTTCCCATCATGCACTGGGCCATGCAGTCAGTGGAGAGCTACTGCGGAGCCTGGCTCTCGTGAGGTTATTGTTGACCACGTGTGCATGACGTCAGATTAAGTCGGACAGAAATCTAACCAGCATGCATTGCGCGCCGATCACTGGTGATCGATTCTGCGCAGGACTGGCTCATCTCGAACGAGCCTATTTACACGGAGTCGTCTGGCTTTTTCCCTCCATCAGTCACATGACCCTCATCACCTCTGTCCCAGTTGTCTCTCCCGTACACACCCCAAAGCCTGCCAAGGACATGAGTTAGGTACAAGTTGAACCAACGCATAAGATTCAAGTGTAGGACGTCTTGCTGATTTATCTGAACACATCACAAAGGGAACAATTATTTAATGAAAGACAGTAAAACTGCAGGAAGCACATGGTAAAGCTGAGGTGAAACAGGTAGAACTCTGAAGATCTTCATGAAGACAAACCATTTTACATTTACGGCATAAATAGTTATTTCATGTATTTAACCTGATTAATTACCTCTCTGCAGTTTACAGAGAGACAATAGAGTCTCTGACCGTTTGTGGTGTTTGTTTTTGTGTTTGTGTCGCAGGGCGGAGAAAGCAGAAGGCAGTCAAAGAGAGGGCGGGCATGGCAAAGGTGAGCTCAAAACTGTTGTTCCTGATATCACCTGTCAATCAACTCAGAGCAGATTAGTGAGCTGTGTGGTGTGGGGAGGAAACTGACTAAGATTTAAAATCGTCAAAAACTACTCAGTGACTCTAAAATGTTATGAAATCTTACATAATTATTACAATTTTATATTATTATCAACACTGATGTTTTTATTTTTTTTTCTTTACAAAATCCTCATCACATCATGTTAACATTTACATTAACACTGTATGCTAAATAACTGATAATAATAATAATACATTTTCTAGTAGAAGCAGTAAGCATCATTTATTCTGGCATTTATTCTGAAGACAGCACATCTTCACTTCCTGTTTTATTCTGACAGTTTGATGCAATGGGCATTAAAAAGAAATGTAAACAAACAAATGAAAGAATATGATGATGAATCCAGTTTAACAGTCACCCACTACATATTTTTATTTTAAAGAGGACTTCAGTGATCAGCTGGTTGCTTTTATCTGGCTCCTTATTGGATGATGGGGGTTGAAGGAGGGTTGCTCCCAGCATGCAGCTGGAGTTCAACTGGCTCACAGATCAGAGCTCTTTACTGTTCATGGGATGATGACCTCCTGTGAGGTCTGACCTCAGAGACCCAAAACCAAACGGTGAAAACCAGAGCGAAGAGCTTGAGGTCCCGTGGCTGACCGTTGTTTGTCCTGCAGCTCCCAGACCTGAAGGACGCTGAGGCGGTGCAGAAGTTCTTCCTGGAGGAGATCCAGCTGGGGGAGGAGCTGCTGGCTCAGGGTAACACCTCCTCACACCGATACCTGCTTTACATTCACAGTTTGATTGTCGTCCGTGTGCATTCTTATTGGTTCTCCGTCTTATTCCAGGCAGCAGTGACTTCTGTCAAAGTCTTTCCTCTGAAGTTTATTTTGAAAAGACCCCGAGGAGTGACTTCCTGTAAGATATCCTACGAGAGGTGCCCGAGTACATGTGTCTTTACGTCTTGTGTCTGTGCTTCGCTCCACAGGAGACTATGAGAAAGGTGTGGACCACCTGACCAACGCCATCGCCGTGTGTGGTCAGCCTCAGCAGCTGCTGCAGGTGCTGCAGCAGACTCTGCCTCCGCCCGTCTTCCAGATGCTGCTCACCAAACTGCCCAGCATCAGTCAGGTAGGCAGGCCGAACGCTTCTCTTCCTTCTCCATCTGGATCTCCATGAGTCCTTCCGTTCTCCACACAGAAACAATAAAAAACTGTTTAAAATCATTATCAATAAAACAAGAAAAGGAATAAAAACCATGCGGTTTGTTCTCTGCTCCTGTCCTGCAGCGTATTGTGAGTGCACAGAGTCTGAGCGAGGACGATATAGAATGAGAGGACCAGGAGTAGACAACCCCCAAACCCTCACCCTCTTCTTCCTCCCCTCCCTCTTCCTCGTGTGGACCTTCCACGACGACCCTGCCAACGCCTCGGCCTCCATCGCTCCGGCCGATGTCCATCACTTCCTGAAGTGGAGTTAGTTTTTTATTCCTGGTTTATCCATGACAGTAGTGTTTTGTTTTTTACTTAAATTACCCGTTTTGGGGTATGAAGAGTATCTGGATCATAACGGCCAGAGAAATACAAGAGCCCATCCCCACTCCACCGTCATCAGGTGTGTACTCACTAAGTGGACCGGGTGTTAACGTGAATGCGCTCCTTCCTTCAGGGTGGTGTAGCACACGTCCCGACAGCATCATGTACCAGGTTTACACCGTCTGACATGTTTGTACCAGCCATCTTCATGGTTCCTTCATCAGTCGTGGAAAGTTCCAGAAACAGGAATCTTCTCTCCGCTCGGATGCTTCACAAAGTATTTATTGTTTGTTTTTTTGTTATCGGTCGTCTTTCTGTTCGTTCTCGACTTGCAAACACTTTTTTAAAAAGTGATGAAATGTTTGGTTTTGTCATTTTAAAGAGGACGACGCTCTTTAGGAAAATAAAAAA
Source organism: Ophiodon elongatus (assembly GCA_016806645.1). Lineage (NCBI taxonomy): Eukaryota > Metazoa > Chordata > Actinopteri > Perciformes > Hexagrammidae > Ophiodon > Ophiodon elongatus. The sequence continues at coordinate 185,931 of JACSYO010002154.1, forward strand.
ATGTGAACAAACTATGAAGTTTTCTTGTGAGATTATTTTTATTTTAAATTAATTTACGCCTCCTCCACTTCTTGCTAGTTGCTGTGCTCGTGTCATCGAGGTTCAGAAAGTAGCTTCTAGTTAGCAAACATTTAAAAATAAAAAACCCAGAGGGACCCGGTCGAAGGCCTTCTCCAAGTCCACAAAACACATGTAGACTGGTTGGGCAAACTCCCAGAGCCCCTCCAGTAGTCTTGCGAGGGTAAAGAGCTGGTCCACTGTTCCACGACTGGGACGGAATCCACACTAATCCTTTCCAGCACCCTGGCATAAGCTTCCCCCGGGACGCTGAGTAGTGTGATATCCCGATAATTCAAGCACACTCTCCGGTCCCCCTTTTTGAAAATGGGAACCAACACCCCGGTCTGCCAGTCCATGGGCACTGTTCCCGACCCCCATGCGACATTGAAATGGCGTGTCAGCCAAGACAGCCCAACAACGTCCAGCGCCTTCAGCATCTCAGGGCGGATCTCATCCACCCCCGGTGCGTTTTGACTACCTTAGCGGCCTCTGCCAGGGATATGGGAGCGACCCCCCTCAAGTCTTCAGGTGCGTCCGGTCAGCAGCTGCAGCCCTTCTGGCCTGCCGGTACCTCTCGGCTGCTTCAGGAGACCCCTGAGCCAACCAGGCCCGAAAGGCCTCCTTCTTCAGTTTGACGGCTTCCCTCACCCCCGGTGTCCACCACCAGGTTCTTGGGTTACCGCCACGACAGGCACCGGTGACCTTCCGACCACAGCTCCTAGCGGCCGCGTCCACAATAGAGGCTTTGAACATGGTCCACTCGGATTCCATGTCCCCAGCCTCCCTCGGGATGTGTGAGAAGTTCTTCCGGAGGTGGGTGTTGAAGACCTCCCGGACAGGATCCTCCGCCAGACGTTCCCAGTTTACCCTCACTACATGTTTGGGCTTGCCAGGTCTTTCCAGCCGGCTCCCCCGCCATCTAATCCAACTCACCACCAGGTGGTGATCAGTTGACAGCTCTGCTCCTCTCTTCACCCGAGTGTCCAAGACATATGGCCGCAGATCAGATGATACGATTACAAAGTCGATCATTGATCTACGGCCTAAGGTGTTGTGGTACCAGGTACACTTATGAACCACCTTATGTTCGAACATGGTGTTCGTTATGGACAAACCGTGGCTAGCACAGAAGTCCAATAGCGAGACACCACTCGTGTTCAGATCGGGCAAGCCGTTCCTCCCAATCACCCCCAGCCAGGTTTCTCTGTCGTAGCCCATGTGAGCGTTGAAGTCCCCCAGGAGAACTATGGAGTTGGCAGGAGGCGCCCTTTCCAGGACCCCCCCACCAACTCCAAGAAGGCCAGATACTCCGAACTGCTGTTTGGTGCATAGGCACAAACAACAGTCAGAGCCTTACTCCCCGCAACCCGCAGGCGCAGGGAGGCGACCCTCTCGTTGTCCGGGGAGAACTCCAACACGGCGGCACTCAGCCGGTGGCCCGTGAGTATCCCCACTCCCGCCTGGCGCCTCTCACCCTGGGCAACTTCAGAAAAGGACAAAGTCCAACCCTTCTCCAGGAGCTTGGTTCCAGAGCCAGTGCTGTTCATGGAGGTGAGGCCAACTATATCTAGCTGGTACCGCTCCACCTCCTGCACCAGCTCCGGCTCTTTCCCCGCTAGCGAGGTGATGTTTCACGTCCCTAGAGCTAGACTATGCTGCCGGTGATCGGCTCGCCCAGGCCCCCTGCCTGGCCTGCCACCCGGTCTACATAGCACCCGAACCCGATGCTTATCCCTGCGGGTGGTAGGTCCACAGGGTGACTGCTCCATGTTGTTTTTTCGGGTTGAGCCCGACCGGGCCCCATGGGCGAAGGCCCGAACACCAGACGCTCACCGGCGTGCTCCCCTCCTGGGTCTGGCTCCGTGAGGGTGCCCTGGTTTCCCTGGTCCGGGCGAGGTGGCTGAAGACTGTTGGCTGCTGTTCATCGGGGTGTTTTGAACTTTAACTCTTAGTCTGGGCTCTCCCCTGAGACCTGTTTGCCTTGGGAGACCCTAACAGGGGCTGATGCCCCGGGCAACACAGCTCCCAGGATCACTGAGCCACTCAAACTCCTCCCCCACGTTAAGGTGGCGATTCACGGAGAAGTGGAACTATACCTTCAATTCTATTTTAGATAGATCTCCCCAGGCTAAATGTCTCAGTAAGAGTTCTAAATCTATTGTCTAAGATAATTAATGAAATGGGTTGGGTAGATATATGGCGATTTAAAAAAAAAACAACACAATAAAAGACTTTACATTCTACTCAAATGCCCATAACTCTTACTCTAGGCTAGATTACTTCCTTATTCCACGTACATTAGCATCTTCAGTTCTAAATTGTAGGATTGGCTCAATTAACATCTCAGACCACGCCCCGATTACTCTCATTCTAACTTTGCAAAGCCCGGTACACACCTATAGATGGCAATGTAATAAGGCCATTTTATCAAACCCAGAATTCTGCGACTACATCAGGAAAGAGCTCCTCAATACTCTGAGAAACTATTGAAGTATATTTCAGAGGGCCAATTATTTCATTTTGTAGTGGAAAGAAGAAGAAAATAATATCTGAACAGAAAAACCTGGAGGCAGAATTACTAAATTGTGAACAGATACACAAACAATATTCAACTAAAGAAAACTATACGAAAAAATTACTGTTATAAGGGCTACTCTAAATACTTTAATATCCCAACAAGCCGAGAAAGTATTTTTTTCTAGAAAGTGAAAGTTTTATGAATATGGGAAGAAACCAGGTAATTTACTTTCAAAACTTTTAAGCAACCACAACAGCCATAATTCTGTCTCATGTCTGAAAGACTCGAACGGAAAACATTGTTTTAAATCTGAGGAGATTAATGCCTTATTTACCAATTACTACAAATTACTATGTACATCAAAAATACATAAAAGTGACTCTCAAATAAACGGCTAATTGCAGCATTTAAAACTAAAATTAATGAACAACAACCACAGGCTTTGAATAAGCCCATTACATTTGCAGAGATACAGGAAGCTATCGATGACATCCCGTCTGGTAAAGCAGCGGCACAGATGGCTTTACTCCAGAAATAGATAAAGAATTCAAAGATATTTGTAATCCACTCTAAAGTAAAATGTACGAATACTCCTTCTTAAATCAAAAACTTCCTGAATCAACACGGACGGTTGCTATTACCTTAATACCAAAGCAAGGTAAAAACCCAGGAACCTTCATCTTATAGACCAATTAGTTTGCAATGTGTGGAAAACAAAACATTGTCCAAGCTTTTAGCTAAAGGACTCGATCCTATCCTCCCCACCATCATCGGGCCTGATCAAACAGGATTTGTGCAAGGTCGTCATTCTTATACAAATGTGAGGGGCTTATTGGGGGTCATTCAATACTCCAAAAACAAACCTCTAGAATCTATGGTGGTATCCTTAGATGCTGAGAAAGTGTTGAATCGAATGGAAATATATGGTCAACGTTTTGGAAAGTTATTCTCTGGGTAATACATTTATAAGTTGGGTAAAATTACTGCACACCTCTCCACAAGCAATGGTTATGGCTAACGGTCTCACTTCACCCCAGTTCACTCTCTTGCGTGGCACTCGTCAAGGTACTGTCTCCACTTCTGTTTTCCACTGCCATTGAACCTCGGGCCGAGGCTAATAGAATACACCCAGATGTTAATGGTATTAACAGTGGGAAAATTGAGCATATTACCTCGTTGTATGCGTACGATATACCGCTATCTCTCCGCAACCCTAAACAATCAATTTCCTCTGTGCTAGATATAATCAATGAATTTGGTAGATTCTCTGGCTATAAGATCAATGTGGGTAAATCTACTGCCCTACCACTTGGGGGCAGTAGAGACCCAGATAACAGCATAATATCTCCATTTAATTGGTCTCACAATGGCTTTAAATATCTAGGAATCCATTTCTCCTACCAACTGGTAGATCTGGTGGAGATCAATCTGTCTCCTATCTTCACTTCCAATTTCTTGACTGGACGGATAGCTGTTATTAAAATGAATAATATTCCCTAGAATTGTGTACCCCTTGCAAATGATACCTAACGGCATCCCAAGTAGCTTTTTTAAAGATCTGCATAGGACCATATCTAAGTTTATTTAGAAAATAAATGCCCTAAAATGAGATTAGAGAAATTCCAACTGCCAAATGGGTGTCTAGCAGTACCAAACTTTCAATACTGTTATTAATCTATGTTGAAAAAGTATATAGACCATTTGAATTGAAAAATGTATCAGAATGGGTGGCACATGACCATAAATCATTAGACTGGTTAGACTTTGAAAAGCAAGGATGTAACTCCTTCTCATTATCAAGTGCACCAACCATTCTTCAATAATGTTAAACAAACACCAGGCACTAGGGACTACTTTATTGTGAATGACATTCTAAGCACATGGATTAGTGTAAAGAAGGTGTTTTTTTATCAACAGAAGATACTCTTTTTATGCACCGATTGTTAAAAACCACAATTTTATTCCTTCCTCTGTTGAACCTGGTTTTAAAGAGGAACACACATGGAATCCAGTTGATAAATGATCTCTATGAAAGTGGTACCATGAAATCATATAATCAACTTCAGGATGAGTACGGGCTGCCCAAGACAAAGTTTTTCCGATTTTTACAAATTCGTAGCTTTTTAAATTCTGTATCCCAATATAAGGAAGGTCATGGACCAGAGCAGATAGAGACACTAATTCACCAAGTCTGCATCTGAAGAAGAATAAAACAAGTTAAATTTACCATAAACTGTTCTCCATAAGTAAGTTAAAGCATTAATAGTATAAAAAAGTCCCCTGTGACTGTTTTATTATTATATATTTTATCGTTAGGTTGTTAACATTCATGTAAAAGCTGGATGTTACCATTGTAGTTGGTTGAGGTGGAGCTCATTTTGAATTATTAACTAATATGTTTTCACGATGGATCAATCTGCTGATTATTTTCTCTATTAATCGATTGATTGTTTTTTTAAAAACAGTTAAAATAGTGAGAAATGCCGTCACAATGACCCAGAGCCCAAAGTAACACCTTCACAATGTCTGTTTTGACCAAACCTCCACATTATTACTAACGCATTAATATTATTAACATTATTAACATTATTAAAAGGAAAAGCAGAAAATCTTCACATTTGTTCAACGAGAAACATGAAATGTTTTTAAAGGGAAAAATTAATTAAACCATTAAAATAGTTGCAATTAAATTTTCTGTCAATTGACTAATGGTTTCAGATGTACTTGTACAAACTGTATGAAAATATATATTTCAGAAAGTCTTGTATGTTTTGTAAAAATCTTTTATTGTGAAAGAGCCACAGGAAACTATTTATTTGACATGAAATACAACTTATGAGTAAACCAGGCTTTTCTGTTCAGTGTTCGATGCTCAAGTCGGTGCTTACTCAGGCCGTGTGTTCAAATAATAATTTATGTTCATGTTTTTTATTTACAATCATGTTTACAGGTTTCTTTGATTCATAACTCATCTCACCAATATTCACAAAACAATTCAAAGTTGGCCAAAGTGATTAGTAATTATTCAAACCACTTTTCACACCAAAAAAACATTTGCATCTATTTTATTTATTAACTTTTCCGGTACAACAATAACACACACTGTATTCTGTAAACACTATAGGAATGTAATAGGCCTCACCCTTAAATTAAGTTTCATCACAAAACTATTCAGCAATATGTTTTCTATCAGGTAGAATTTGTTTTGCTGATTTACTCAAAGTCAAACTTCAGCTTCATGTATTTGGTGTCTTTAAAGAAGGTGCTTTCTTCTGGAAGTGGAAATAAATGTCTGGATTTAACAAAGGTTTAAATTAATATTCTCCATATAATGTGTCATGATGCAGAATGTAAAAGATGAACGCATCCCATGAATGTGTTGGCTATGTAACGGGATACATATAATCAAATGTCTTAAAGACGTGTAAATCAATCACCACAGTCAACAGATTCTATATGAAATGAGATGTAGTTAAGTTAAACTACATGATATTCACACAAAATATGTACATTTATAAAATCATAACAATAAATAAAAAGTGTTTAGTTTCCTCTGACAGGAGTGATGATCAGAGGTGCAGAGTTTTTACCACCATCGTTAAGACAAGGACTGAAGTATGGGAAGAGTTTCTCATTGAAGGAGCAGCCAGTAAAGGAGTAGATAAGAGCTGCAGCTTCTACGTCATAGAAGGAGACCAGACCCTCCTCATAATCCAAAAACACCCCCACCTTCTGAGGCTGAGACTTCAGGGAGAGAAGAACTGAAGGGTCATCATGAGCTTTGTACTCATTTCCATTTCTCAACCATATAGCCCAGTAACCATCTTCAGGGCTCAGTGGGATGTATCCCTTCCTGTGGATCGACTCTCTGGCCACTCCTAAATCCCAGTCAGTCTTTCCTTTAACTTGAACCTCAAAGTAAAATCTGCCTGAAGTGAAACTCTGCTTTGCTAAAACACAAGAATCTGCAGAAAATCTCTCTGGGTTGTTTGGAAGTTCCTTCCTCACATCATTATCATTCACTTGTTTCCCATCATCAGATAAGATGAGTTCAGGATGGGCTGTATCAGGATCAAGAGTCACATCCACTGCAAACTTCTGGACCCTCTTCAGCTCAGCTTCAACCAGCGTCTTTATCTTTTTACTGAGTGTCTCCTCCAGCTGAGACACAGCTCTCACCACAGTTGGCGCATATGATGATGGAGGAATACTGACCTTTGTCAAGTCCTTGGTGGGTGGTGGGTGGAGGATGTTTAGGGACTGGAAACTCTGGAGAAGGTGGAGGTGGTCTTCAGAGAGGGAGAGCTTCTCCACCTCAGTGCTTCTCTTCACCAACTCAGAGATTTCCTGTTCCAGTTCTTTAATGAAAGTTTCAGCCTGTTTTTCTTTTTTTTTGTGTTTCTCTTTGATCTTGTCAATGAGATTGGCCTGGCCTCTCTCAACAGACTCCTTCAGATCAGTGAAGAACTGAACACCTTTTGCTATCTTTCTGTTTGCATCTTCCTCACTGAGGTCCACTGAGTGTTTGACCTCCTGAATCTTCAATCGTCTCTTCTGGATCATCTCCTGAGTTTCAGCCTCTGTTTTCTTCAGCTCGACCTTCTTTCCTTCATATTCTTCTTTCAGAGGAACAAACTTGTGTGTGTTATGGTCTAAAACGGGGCAAAGCATACAGACACATGTCTTGTCGGTCTTACAGAACAGCTCCAGAGGTTTATTGTGCTTCGTACACATCCTGCCTTCCAGGTTCTCCACAGGGTTGATCAGCTGATGTCTCTTCAGGCGTGAAGCTGTCAGATGAGGCTCCAGGTGAGTCTCACAGTAGGAGGCCAGACACACCAGGCAGGACTTCAGGGCCTTCAGTCTGGTTCTAGTGCAGACGTCACAGGGAACTTCTCCTGGTTTGGACTCTTGTTGCTCTGAGCTGCTGCTGCTGGCTTTCTGTTGAGCCGACTGTCTGAACTGAGAAACCATCTCAGAGATGAAAGTGTTGACGTGCAGCTCAGGTCTTTTCCTGAAAACCTTTTGACACATTGGACACATGTTCTGGTTGTTGGTATTCCAGTAATAATTGATGCAGTTTTTACAGAAGTTGTGTCCACATGGTGTGCTCACTGGATCAGTGAACACTTCCAGACAGATGGAGCACAGAAACTGATCTTCAGATTGCAGATAGTTTGCAGCAGCCATATCTACACACACATTGTGGAAGAAAAGAAAATCATTTTATTCAAAATAGAGAAAAATAGAAGAAAAATGTGTCATTCTTTTTATATTGTTTAACTTTTAAGTAAGCAACCTAGATCAAAGTCGTGCCGACAGACTCAACCTTGCTACTCTTGCAAAGCAGCGCAGAATATGTCCAATGTGAATTAAAGAACAGCACTGACAACAAAGCTCTGCTTACGTGATGACAAACACAGCACATTTCCTCCAGCTGCTTCACAATAAAAGCCTCGCGCTGCTGGTAGAAAACTTGGAACAACTAGAGGCAAAAGAGGAAGTGACCAATGAACAGTAACAATAGCAGGAAAGTCGGAGTGAGACTAAAGTTAAAACCACAGAGATTCAGTTACAAGTTACTAAAGTCCTCCTGAGACAGTTTAAAGCTGTTAAAGTGAGTTACTGTATAGTGGGACTGTGGACAGACAGACATAGTTATATTGTTAATAATTCATCAGGTATGAAGTGATAAGAGAGGAACTTCCTGCCTGAGTAAAGTTACATTTTTGTGTTAATCCTGGTTATTAAAGGTGTAAATATGATCAGATGTACTCACCAGTGTTTGGAGGAGACTCTGTTGTGTAGAAAAACCTGATGAAGTCAGTTTGAATTGCCTTTTAGAGAAAAGCAGAGACTTGTCTCGACTGCAGTGTGTCTGCCACTCTGACGAACTTAACTTTCATTTCTGGAGTGTGACGTTGAAGCTAGACTAGAGCAGGGGGCGGGGAACAAGAACTGCGATCAAGTTTTCAGCCTCCTTTAAAGAATAAACAGGAAGTCAAAGAAACTGACTTCCTGTTAGATCAGATCTGTCGGCTACTTGTCGTTTACAGACCTATTTTGGATTTTTTCATGTCTTTGTAAATATATATTTATGTAGAAATGCATTGTAACAGGTAGGTGTTACCCCGTGAGTTTTCCCCCCAGCACAGAAGACGCTTCAAAGTTTGGTCTTGTTGGTAACAGGTTTTATTGAGAGCCCTGGCTCGTTCACACGTCGCACCCCGTCCGTCTGACGCTCTTCCCCGTTTCCCTCCGTCCCTACTGGGGTTTATATAGGGGAGCAAACCTAATCAGCCAAACCCAGACCAGCTGAGGCCAATTAGGCCTCTTCCTGGCACCGTTCCCTGAGCCACACCGCCATCCCCCCACCACTGCAGCTGAGCCTAACCATGCCCCGCCACCACATGCATCCTTTGTTCTTTTTATGTGAAACACTTTGCTGCTCGTTTTGATACGTGTTATATCAATAAGCTTTATTATTATCAACCACACAAGATATGTCTTTAGATTAAACCTGAGACAAATAGCCAACAATCGAGTGTTAAGTATTACAAATACACAGAAAAATAGGAATTTCTACAACACGTGGTGTTTGTTGTCAAATCTAAGAGCCATTCAGCTCTCTGATGTGGCGACAGCCAGGCGTTTCCCATCATGCACTGGGCCATGCAGTCGGTGGAGAGCTACTGCGGCGCCTGGCTTCAAAAACTGCGACCGCCTCGCTCTCGTGAGGTTATCGTTGACCACGTGTGCATGACGTCAGAGCAAGTCGGGAGCAAGTTGGACACAAATCTAACCGGCATGCACTGCGCGCCGATCGCCGGTGATCGATTCTGCGCAGGACTGGCTTATCTCAAACTGGCTCATCTCGAACGAGCCTATTTACACGGAGTAGTGTTAAAGAAAGAGGACTCTTTCCTTCTCAAGGCCCCATGAGGAATCCGACTCATAAAAATAAGCCTAAAAGTGGTTCGAAGTTTAAGTAAAAAAGTATTTACTTGGATCAAAAGCAATTACACTTTGAACACAATAAAACCTATCTAACTCGAGTGACTTCTGGTTCACCGTACGTCCGTACGCACCAGAAGTCCCATCACGTCGACACGTGAGTCTTTTTATACTCCTTCAAAGTCCTCGTCCGCGTGCCGTGCCGTTTCTGGGTGCAAAGGTCAGCATGTGCGACCTCGCTCTGCTGCGCCCTGCTGCGCTCTGCTGGTCGAGTGCAAAGGACCTCCCACTATTGCGGAATACATGTAACTAACTGCTTTGACACAATTTGTACATAAGGTAATTACAATACAGTTTAGGCACACGGTAGTTATGAATTAGTTTAAACACACTGTGATCATAAACTAATTATAAAATAATGGCATAAAACTGTTCACTTTAGGAGCTTTTTCTATTCACCCTTTACAAATCCCCCCTTACTCACTATTTATAATGAGTATCTAAAGCCCTGGAAAACACAACCAGATCACAATGAGCTTTGATGGGTGTTTCAACCGCAGATGCCCGTCGTCCGTGCCTTTATACCCTCATTGGCCAAGCTCTGTCCCCCCTAGCTAAACATTTGCATCCCGCAGCATTACATTCACCTCATCATCATCAAGCATAAAACATCATTTGTCTCCCTTCGATAGTGGTCCTACCGAGTGCTGTGTCTATTAATCGCTATAACAGACCTCGTATGCAAGGTATACAATAACAACCACAAAGGACGAGTATGGAGGCTGTAATACAAAGGGTGGTTAATATGGACAAAAATAATTTTTTCCATTTGCCAAACATATTACCCAACCAGTCAATAAGGGGATCATCAATCCCTGAGTCGTCTGCCAGCTCGTTACTCAGCGCCGTTAGTTTTGGTCACCGAGCCGTCAGGAGCTGTGTTGTTGGGGATGACGGTACAACAGGCAGATCCAAAAATGTTGCACACACCTCCCTTTTCTGTTGGGATCAGGTCGACCACCCGAAGAAGGTGGATTCAAACTCAGCAGAGATCTGATTCCGGGCTCTAAACTCATTGGGCACCCCCCTTGGTACTCCTATAGCATCCATTTACGCATGCCTGTCGAAGGAGCTACCTGGGGAGGTGCTCCTTCGGGATCTACTTGTGAATTTGATGTGAGGAGAAACGAGGTTTGCATATGTTTTATCATTTACTGGTAATATGTCTGAGGACAGCGTCTCACCGTCTGGGAGGAATTACTTAATCTTCGCGCTTCTGTCGTCCACGGAGTCTGATCACCCTTCCAATCCCATCTACCTCAATTATGTTAACATTAATTCTCAGTGTGCAAAATGTATGCCAAATATATTGTCTGCAATGGCAAAAAGGTTAGTTTCCGTATTTTTAACCGAACACAACAAGCAGTACAATTATAAAACACACTGCGACATCAATGTCACAGATTTCACAGAATCATGCCAAAAGCTCATAACTACGCAAAGCATATATGGTCATTTAGAGTCAGTGTTCTCAGTCATTGGTCAGTTTGGTCTGTCTTTATTTAATTCTGTCTCTTCTTCATCGTCTTTAGTCTCCATCTGTGTGTGTGTGTGGGTGTGTGTGTCTCTTCGTGTGTGTCTCTCTCTCTCTGTGTGTGTGTGTGTGTGTGTGTGTGTGTGTGTGTGTGTGTGTGTGTGTGTGTGTGTGTGTATGTCTGTGTGTGTGTGTGTTTATGACCTGAATCCTCGGTAGGAATGGTTGCAGTCCAAGTCCTGTTCTCCTCCCTCTTCCTTCTCCGCCTGCAATCTCTCGCGCCGTGGCCATTTCCTCCATATTTGAAGCAGACCCCGACTCTCACGCCGGAGCCTCCCTCTTTCTCAGGAAAATTCACATGTGGATACAAGTTATTTGTTCTTTCAGTTTCACATTTCTCTGTTTCCTATCGGTCTTGCATCTCCGCGTCTCATTCAACCACATCTTAGCCTCTGCTAAACCTTCGTTCCCTTCTTTTCGCTTATTCCTATCAGTTCTCTGTTCAATCTGATCAACCAAAGTTTGACATCCTGTCCATTTCCCGTTAAAATCCTACTTGTCTTTTCCTCTCTTCAATTTCTAAAGTAAAAATATGACTTGGGATATTAATCATCTCTAGTTGCACTTATTTTTACTACATGTAGGTCTAATTTCTAACTATTTTCTATTTTATCGTAGCGCTTATATTTATATATATTTATTCATTATAGCTTCAAACCAAATCTATATTTAGCCTTGAACCAAATTAATCCTTTAAACAATGGATTGAATATTCAGGAGTTATAACTTCCTCACCACTAGAGGTCACACAGCCCTTCCCCCAAGCAATGTGCTGTTCCTTTGTCTCAAACTTTGCTTTGTCCTTAAAGGATCTTGGCGCAAAACTCAAAGCTAGGCCACAATCCTTGTCCCAACTTTAAACTCTTATTCCCTTCCCAGCCCATACAGTCCCCGTTACACAATTATACCCATCCCACATGAGTGTCTGTTTCTCTGAACGCCAAGGCGCAATTGCGAGACGATGAAATGGTCGTCACCTGGTTTCACGAACCTCGTTCGCAACTGTTTGCACGATACATGGTCTGTTCAGTTCCCTCAGCACTCATATATCAATGTTTTCAACGTCTGCGCCCTTGACGCCACCGCTTCTAGATTAACGGACCAATCACGTATTGGATTTCACACAAGTCTGTCACACAGTTAATGTATTAAATGTGCAACTATGCCTTCACTCTTAACATTTAACTTCAGTCAAGACACAGAACCATGTAGTTACCAGTTTGTAGGTTTTACGAATCCTGCGGGCCTTCGGAGATGAATCATCACACACTCCCACCTAATTCTCCTGTTTCTATCCATTGCAGTTTGGTTCCAAAGGATCTGCATACCTTATTTCACTTGGGCCCACGGGAGTGCCTGACGATTCGTGTCCTTTGTCCTTAAAATCACGTCGGGATCACCATCTGTTAAAGAAAGAGGACTCTTTCCTTCTAAGGTCCCATGAGGAATCCGACTGGTCAAAATAAGCCGAAAAGTGGTTCGAAGTTTAAGTAAAAAAGTATTTACTTTGAATGAAAACAACTGCACATTGAACACAACAAAACCTATCTAACTAGAATGACTTCCGGTTCGGAGTACGTCCACGGGCCACGCTGCGCCGCACGTCCACGTCCGTACGCGTCCGTACGCACCAGAAGTCACGTCACGTCGACACGTGATTCTTTTATACTCCTTCGAAGTCCTCGTCCGCGTGCCGTCTGCGCGCCGTTCCGCGCCATTTCCGCTTCCGGGTGCAAAGGTCAGCATGTGCGGCTGTGGCCTCGGCTGCGCCCTCGCTGGTTGAGAGCAAAGGACCTCCCGCTATTGTGCAATACATGTACTCTTTCACAACGAACTGCTTTAGTACAATTTACACACGGTAACTATAATACAGTTTAAGCATACGGTAATTATGAAATAGTTTAAGCACACTGTGATCATAAAATAGTTATAAAATAATGGCATGAAACAGTTCACTTTAGGAGCTTTTTCTATTCAACCTTTACAAATCCCACAATGCCTTGCGATGTCCCACAGAGAATAAACAGACAAACTTTGCGCTGCATTCAGTTGGTCTTTGGTGGATTTCTTTCTTATTGACTAAGATTCAATTGCGTACGACTTTGGAGCATTCACATCAGACGACTCATGATTTCAGAGTTGGCAAAGAGTTAAAAATATTTTGCATTAACATCTCCTCACCTGGATGGGTCTTCTGCCGTCCAGTTTGGTGGCGTCCAGTTTCAACGCCGGCTGCACCTAGTCGGCGCTCTGTGACAGGAAGACCAACAGGTACAACACCACAAACTCTCACATGAAACCTGGTACACAAATAACAGCCGTGTGCAGGATTAACAAATACAAGTCAGGTGGAAAGCATTCTTCTGACATTATTTACATTCATCATTTTGCCGTATTCTCCAGACCAATACTTAACTGATTAAAGTTTCTGTATGATTACAGATGTACATGGTTCATATTTTACTGCCCATTCTCAGTAGAGTGGATTCTCTCCAACAGTTGCGGTCACTGTACAGTTTTATTAACCTCGTACGTTAACTCATGTTAGAATCAATCTTTCTGTAGAACTCGTATAATTTTCACTGATGAATCGTCACAACACGTTGCTGGTCACAACGAACAATAAGCAAAGGACCCCTGACAGGTTTCTGCTTTGATTATTGTATTTTGAACAGAAGACAAGAAGAATATGGAGCCACAGATGGCTAGAAGTGTTGTTGTATTTCTATCAAAGCACAGTCTGGGTCAACATAGCAGTCAGACACAACATGTAAAATAGGATAATTATTATCAACAAATGCTTGGACAGCAGTCATGGATGTGATATGAAACTGCTCAAACTGCAGACGGATGACTTAACATTTCTGAGCTGCCAGAAATCCATCAAGTTGATAAATGTGTCAAACAAACTGCTGATTTGGTGGAAATTCGTCCAGATTCTTTGGGCATCCTGTGGAGTTTCTGTTTCTCTGTATTCCCCTCGTCAACCCAAATGAATTATGTGCATCCTCATAGCCAAACAAACATGTTGCATTTCTTTCCTCGTGAAAACATTTTCAAAACCTTTTTTTGCGGGAAGAATTTGAACATTTTACATCCATGTTTGCCTGCAGTCTTCTCTTTCTCTGCCTTTGTGGGAGCATTTCTATATTTCAGGGCACAGGAATGGCCAGGGACTGTCGACCAGTAGGATTGCATGAAATCAATCATCAATCAATACTTCAGTAAAAGTACCACACTGGTAAAATACTCTGTTACAAGTTAACGTCCTGCATTGAAAATGCAACTTCAGTAAAAGTATGTTTGTATAACCAGGAAAATGTACATAAAGCATTAAGATTATAAAAAAGTCCCTTGTGACTGTTTTATTATTATATATTTTATCATTAGATTATTAACACTCATGTAGTCATGTAAAAGCTGGATGTTACCATTGTAGTTGGTTGAGGTGGAGCTCATTTTTAACTATTAACTGTTTTTTTCATGATGGATTAATCTGCTGATTATTTTCTACATTAATAGATTGATTGTTTAGTTTTTTTAAAACAGTTAAAATAGGGAGAAATATCATCACAATGACCCAGAGCCCAAAGTGACACCTTTACAGTGTTTGTTTTGTCCGAAACCTCCACATTATTACTAAAGCATTAACATTATTAACAATTTTAAAAGGGAAAGCAGCAAATCTTCACATTTGTTCGGCGAGAAACATGAGATGTTTATACAGGAAAAAGTTGATTCAACCATTAAAATAGTTGCAATTTCATTTTCTGTCAGTTGACTAATGGTTTCAGATATACTTGTACAAACTGTATGAAAATATATATTTCAGAAAGTCTTGTATGTTTTGTAAAAATCTTTTATTGTGAAAGAGCCACAGGAAACCATTTATTTGTCATGAAATACAACTTATGAGTAAACCAGGCTTTTCTGCTCAGTGTTTAATGCTCAAGTCGGTGCTTACTCAGGCTGTGTGTTCAACAAATAATTTATGTTCATGTTTTTTTTATTTACAATCATGTTTACAGGTTTCTTTGATTCATAACTCATCTCACCGATATTCACAAAAAAAAGCAAAAATTGGCCAAAGTGACTAGTAGTTATTCAAACCACTTTTCACACCAAAAAAACATTTGCATCTATTCTATTTATTAACTTTTCCGGTAAAACAATAACACACACTGTATTCTGTAAACACTATAGGAATGTAATAGGCCTCACTCTTAAATGAAGCTTTGTGACAAAACTATTCAGCAATATGTTTTCTGTCAGATAGAATTTGTTTTGCTGATTTACTCAAAGTCAAACTTCAGCTTCATGTATTTGGTGTCTTTAAAGAAGTCGCTTTCTTCTGGAAGTGGAATTAAATGTCTGTGGATTCAACAAAGGTTTAAAGTAATATTCTCCATATAATGTGTCATGATGCAGAGTTTAAGAGATGAACGCATCCCACTAATGTGTTGGCTATGTAACGGGATAGTTATAATAAAATGTCTTAATGACGTGTAAATCAATCACCACAGTCAACAGACTGTGTATGAAGTAAGATGTAAAGTTAAACTACAAGATATTTACACAAAATATGTACATTTATAAAATCATTACGTAAAAAAAAGAGAGCGATTAGTTTACTCTGACAGGAGTGATGATCAGAGGTGCAGAGTTAATACCACCATAATGAATACCAGGACTGAAGAATGGGAAGAGTTTCTCAGTGAAGGAGCAGCCAGTAAAGGAGTAGATAAGAGCTGCAGCTTCTACGTCATAGAAGGAGACCAGACCCTCCTCATAATCCACAAACACCCCCACCTTTTGAGGCCGAGACTTCAGAGAGAGAATAACTGGGGGGTCGGCAGCAGCTTCGTATTCATTTCCATTTCTCAAACATAAAGTCCAATAACCGTTCTGAGGGGTCACTGTGATGTATCCCTTCCTGTTGATCGACTCTCTGGCCACTCCTAAATCCCATTCAGACTTTCTTTTAACTTGAACCTCGTAGTAAAATTTGTCTGAAGATAAATTCTGTGTTCCTAAAATACAAGAAGTAAGTAAAAACCTCTCTGGATTGTCGGGATGATATTGTTTCCGTACCTTACCAGTACTTACTTTTTTCCCATCATCAGACAGGATGAGACTGGGATGAGCTGTATCAGGATCAAGAGTCACATCCACTGCAAACTTCTGGACCCTCTTCAGCTCAGCTTTAGCAAACAGCTTCTTCATCTCTTCACTGAGTGTCTCCTCCAGCTGAGACACAGCTCTCCTCACAGTCCCCTCATATGATGCTAGAGGAACACTTGCCTTTGTCCAGTCCTTGTTGGGTGGTGGGAGGTGGATATTTAGGGACTGGAAACTCTGGAGAAGGTGGAGGTGGTCTTCAGAGAGGGAGAACTTCTCCACCTCAGTGCTTCTCTTCATCAGCTCAGAGATTTCCTGTTCCAGCTCTTTGATGGAGTCTTCAGCCTGTTTCTTTGTTGTTCTCTGCTTCTCTTCTATCGTATTGATGAGCTCATTCAGTCTTCTCTCAACAGACTCCTTCAGAGCAGTGAAGACCTGAACACCTTCTGCTTTCTCTCTGTTTGCATCTTCCTCACTGAGCTCCACTGAGTGTTTGACCTCCTGAATCTTCAGTCGTCTCTTCTGGATCATCTGCTGAATTTCAGCCTCTGACTTCTCCAGCTCGACCTTCTTTCCTTCATATTCTTCTTTCAGAGGAACAAACTCGTGCATTTTGTGGTCTAAAACGGGGCAAAGCATGCAGACACATGTCTGGTCGGTCTTACAAAACAGCTCCAGAGGTTTATCGTGCTTCGTACACATCCTGCCTTCCAGGTTCTCCACAGGGTCGATCAGCTGATGTCTCTTCAGGCGTGAAGCTGTCAGATGAGGCTCCAGGTGAGTCTCACAGTAGGAGGCCAGACACACCAGGCAGGACTTCAGGGCCTTCAGTCTGGTTCCAGTGCAGACGTCACAGGGAACTTCTCCTGGTTTGGACTCTTGTTGCTCTGAGCTGCTGCTGCTGGCTTTCTGTTGAGCCAACTGTCTGAACTGAGAAACCATCTCAGAGAACAAAGTGTTGACGTGCAGCTCAGGTCTTGAGATGAAAACCTTTTTACACATTGGACACATGTTCTGGTCGTTGGTATTCCAGTGTTCATTGATGCAGTTTTTGCAGAAGTTGTGTCCACATGGTGTGGTGACTGGATCAGTGAACACATCCAGACAGATGGAGCACAGAAACTGATCTTCAGATGGCAGAAAGTTTGCAGCAGCCATATCTACACACACATTGAGAAGGAAAATAAACATTTTATTCAAAATACAGTTTAAATATTTCTTGAAAAAGGAAACAAGTGTGATTCTTTTTATATCTTTTAACTTTTAAGTAAGCAACCAAGATCAAAGTCGTGCAGACAGACTCAACCTTGCTTCTCTTGCAAAGCAGCGCAGATTAAAGCGATGAACGGGTTCGAGCACCTTTGCACGCGTCGGGGGCGCTGGCGGGATGCCGGCTCGCGCAGCCGGCTCGCTCAGCCGATAACATCAGAACGTCAGATGTTTTTTTCCCGCGTGGAGTGCATGATGCAGCAAATTACGCTTTTCAAATACTTCACCAGTTCCTGAATCCTCTGTGTGGCGCTAGACGACATGTATCATGTTTCTTTATGTGAAGTGTAGACAACGTCATGTAAATGTCATGTAAATCCGATGCTGTTTGTCACGTAACGCTGATTTTCTTTCACCAGTAGGTGGCGCTTTGACTTTGATTGAAAATAGGCTTGTCGATATCCTCAGGCCCTTACTTTTATCAAGCATGAAACGTTTGGGGAAGATTCGACCAAGTCCAGTTGAGTTACATGAGCTTGTTTCATGAGGATTCGGGCAAAATGGCCGCCACGCCATGGCCACGCCGTTCCGTGAAACGTAAAGCTTTTGATAAGTTTTATTCACAAAGGTCTTAAGATCATACTGACCAAATTTGAAGTGGATCTGACAAACTCCCTAGGAGTAGTTTGTAAAAGTAAAACGCTTAAAAAAGGGGCAAAACATTATGAAAAAAATCACACACAAATACAAATGGCCGACTTACGGTATGGTTTAGAGCATGGTGCCAAGAGACTGTTTTTTAAGTCTCAACACAATACATGTGCATACCAAATGCTATGTTTGTAGGGCAAACGCAGTGCTGTGGCTGCTTTTTTGAAAATGTGTAGAAAATGTGTTGGGGGCACTATTCAGACGATTTTTAACAGCCAAGCCAAAAATCCACATGAAATAATTAATTCCATCACCTATGACACATGTGTAAAGTTGCATGAGTTTTTGAGTATCCTAAGCCACTAAACAACCAGCTTCATTTTACATGGCAATGATGCATCGCCACGGCAACAGAGTTTCACGAAAACTCACAATATTCATGATAATGCATCAGCAATATATTAAGGCTTTCCATACCAAATTTGAGGTCAATCTAGTCAACTGGCTCGGAGGAATACATAAAAGTATAAAACGTGTCATTTACTTTTGCCAGTAGGTGGCGCAATGACAATGTGAACATTTCTTCATGTAAATGTGCTCATGCCTGGACCGGTATCATGCATAAGACATTTTGGGCGGATTGGTTGATGTACCTTGGAGTTAAAACAACTTTCTCTAACATACTGAACCGCACACAATGGGAGTGAAATGGGCGCCACGCCACATCAAGGCCGTTGAGAATAAACTGACGATATTTTCATCACAAAGGTCTAAAGAGAATTCTTGAAGTCAAATTTGAAGTCGATCGCATACATTCTGTAGGAGGAGTTCGTAAAAGTACAAAAGCTGAAAACGGCGAAAAATGACAAAAAAGGCCAAATTGGCAGAATTACTGTAGCGCCCCCTAGTGTCTCAATGGCATATAAAAGTCGGGGTATGTTACAGGATGCATTGTGCACATATGCTGCAAATTTGACTACATTAGGCCAAATGGTTTTGAAGTTATAAGTATTGTTGTACAAGCCACATCCCTAAGAAGTTCATTGGTCCCTATCTTATGAATGCAATAAGATATCAACGAGCTTTTGATAACTTTTGATGATAAAGCTCCAATAATAACCAACAGAAAATTTGATATGAATCGGACACAGCTTGTCGGAGGAGTTTGCAAGAATGTGTTTTTCACAGAATTCAAAATGGCAGAAGATTTAAGTAGGGGTTTGAGAGGCTTTTTTTTAGAACAGGTGAAGATGGACATGTGTGTCAAATTTCAAGTCAATCGGATAAACTGTCTGAGGGGCGTCGCCTGTCCAAATTCTAGGGAGCGCTAGAGAGCCATTTTTTAATACAAACATATGGCACCTATATCAGATGTCTATTTTCACCAAGCCTGAAAAGTGTGCCAAATTTGGTGAGTTTTCGAGCACGACAAATACCCCAAATATGCGCCCAATTGCGTCCTTAGAATTTCAATAGGGTCATCCCGGACTGACTATGTCAATGCTCGGACCCTAAATATGTCCAATGTGAATTAATAACAGCACTGAAAACAAAGCTCTGCTTACTTGATGACAAACACATCACATTTCCTCCATCTGCTTCACATTAAAAGCCTCCTACTGGTAGAAAACGTTTAATGTGAAACAACTGGAGGCAAAAGAGGAAGTGATCAATGAACAGTAACAATAGCAGGAAAGTCGGAGTGAGACTAAAGTTAAAACCACAGAGATTCAGTTACAAGTTACTAAAGTCCTCCTGAGACAGTTTAAAGCTGTTAAAGTGAGTTACTGTATCGTGGGACTGTGGACAGACAGACATAGTTATATTGTTAATAATTAATCAGGTATGAAGTGATAAGAGAGGAACTTCCTGTCTGAGTAAAGGTAAAGTTTTGTGTTAATCCTGGTTATTAAAGGTGTAAATATGATCAGATGTACTCACCAGTGTTTGGAGGAGACTCTGTTGTGTTGTTGAGAAAAACCTGATGAAGTCAGTTTGAATTGCCTTTTAGAGAAAAGCAGAGACTTGTCTCGACTGCAGTGTGTCTGCCACTCTGACGAACTTAACTTTCATTTCTGGAGTGTGACGTTGAAGCTCTCCTCTTCACAGTGTTGCTCCGCCTCTTAGCTGCAGCTCTGTTGGTGAACACGTCACCCTTTTCCTCCCTCTGGTTTACATGGAGTAGTCTGGGGCTGGAGTCGAATAGTCCAAAAATTACCTCCTAACGTCTATTCCTAACCACTTTTCCTTGACCTCTGTGGAAAACGTCACGGTGTCAAGGAAAGGTGGGAAGGAGAATTCTTGAGGAGATAGGAAAAGACAACCGCAGTGTTTAGAGGATCTGACTCCACTTTCACTAAGCCATGTAGTTATGATGCGACGGCAGTCGCATGTTAGTGATATCAGTCTGCAGCGGTGAAATTACAATGTTTCAAAGATGGACTACAAAGAAGCGCATCTTAGATACTTCGTCCGTGTTCTTACAGTGTTGCGTCATAACGACATAAACAACCTGGTTCAAAGTATTACTTTATTAACAAGGTTGGAATAGAAATGAAAGAAGGAATATAAAAGTGATACCAAAGGATTGTCATAGAGAGAACAAAGCTACTAAACTGTCCCATTGTTCAGTTTCAAACATGCTGAAATTAAATACGTTATCCACTAATAATGTCTCATCTCCCTTTTTGTTGTTATAGTTTATATGCAGATTATAATCTGACTATAAGAATATGCAGACAGTAGTTTATGAAGCTCAGTGTGACTAAGAAGTGTTGACTTGATAGTGATTTATTGTAATGTTGATTGAAAAGATGATAATCTAAAACATGACTCAGATTTAAGAGCTCGTCCAGTTTAACCCTTTTATCAAAGCTTCTGTAATTGAAGTAAAATCATAGACTGAGGGCTGAGACTGCAGTACGACACCAGAGAAAGCAGATTAATACGTCACTTTGATCACTTTGATCAGTTTTCATCAACATCAATGTAACGTTCGTAGTTTGCCAGCAGGTTTAACAGATTATTGAAAGTTCACAACATCTAAACATTTCCAAGTTATTCTGAATGGTTATTTTCATGATCTGCGTTTGTCTTCATAATCGTTTGTTCTCGTGAACGGCCGAATGGTGCGGCACTTTAAATGTAAGGAATTGTGAGGCGGAATTATCTCCTTTCCTTTCGTAAAGGAAGGTCCAGTGTTTCCTGTGCTGAAGGAGCTAAGTTAGGAAGCATTGAAGCTCCTTTCCTTTGCAATTATAGAATTCGAACAGCTCTTATCATGGCGGCCACTGAGATACTTCCGGGTCATTTCACTCCGTTAGGAACCTTCCTTAGCAAAAAGCACTATTCGACTGCAGCCTGGCTTTTTCCCTCCATCAGTCACATGACGCTCATCGCATCTGTCCCAGTTGTCTCTCCCGTACACACCCCAAAGCCTGCCAAGGACATGAGTTAGGTACAAGTTGAACCAATGCATAAGATTCAAGTGTAGGACGTCTTGCTGATTTATCTGAACACATCACAAAGGTAAACTACATTTTCTCTAGTTAATTCTTTACGGAATTTTCAGAACAATCTGGTCTAATCAAGACTCAGTTCAACTTGAAAGGATACATATAACTGTTTTTTTTCAAATACTACAAGTTCACTTAAGACACATCTGTTCAGCACCCTAATGTAAAAGGTGAGAAGTTTACCACTTTCAAGTGTCTGTTACATCACAAAATCATTATGTACGCCAAATATATTGTCTGTAATGGCAGAATGGTTCATGTCTGCATTTTTACCTCAACACTATCAGGAATACTGTTTCCAACCTTGGCCCTGCTAGCCTGAGCTCACGCACACACATCTGGGCGTTCAGCCAGCACACTAGCAGACGGAGTGTGAAGGCAGGGGGGAACTCTGTATCGGACAGGATAGGATCTGGGACTTGTGAATATTCTATTATAGATCTATTTTTTCAACAATCTGACGAAATTTAAACACAGCATTCAAACCCAATAAAATGCATTTACTGAGCTTGGCTTCCCAACCAATCAATTTACTATTATCACACAGAAAACGATTACAACAAGCAGTGCAATTATAAAACACACTGCGACATCAATGTCACTGATTTCACACAATCATGCCATAAACACGCCAAAAGCTCATAATTATGCGAAGCCCCCCCACCCCCCCAGGTTTTATGGTCATTCACAGGCTGTTTTTAGGTTCCCTGAACCAAGGTTTACCACTGTAACCTCTGTTTAGTTCCCTGAACTAAATTAGTGCACATAAGTTGTTTAAGAGTCAAACCTAGGACCGTTTTAAGTTCCCTGAACCAAGGTTACTACCTGAATCTTTCTTTCAATTTTAAATGCATATGTTTTTCATCACCTTCATAATTACAGCTGCTGTTTTTATTTCCCATAATTAATCATTCACACGTGGAGTAGTTTTCTCAAACAGTCTTCTCACAGACTTACACAATAGTTCCTCAGCGAACAATGCTATTTCTCTTTGTGTTTCTCTGTATTCCCCTCGTCAACCCAAATGAATTGTGTGCGTCCTCATGGCCAAACAAACATGTTGCATTTCTTTCCTCATGAAAACATTTTCAAAAGGGGAAGAATTTGAACATTTTACATCCATGTTTGCCTGCAGTCTTCTCTTTCTCTGCCTTTGCGGGAGCATTTCTACATTTCTGGGCACATGAATGGCCAGGGACTGTCGACCATTAGGATTGCATGAAATCAACGGCAGGATATGAATCACGTCACAAACACGTGTGTGCATCTTCGGCAGGAAGTATTCAGATCCTTTACTTCAGTAAAAGTACAACACCACACTGGTAAAATACTCTGTTACAAGTTAATGTCCTGCATTAAAAATGTAACTTAAGTAAAAGTATATTTGTATAATCAGGAAAATGCACTTAAAGCATTAAGAGTATAAAAATCCCATGTGACTGTTTTATTATTATATATTTTATCATTAGATTATTAACATTCATGTAAAAGCTATATTTTACCATTGTAGTTGGTTGAGGTGGAAATCATTTTGAATGATTAACTAATATTTTTTTCATGATGGATTAATCTGCTGATTATTTTCTCCATTAATCGATTGATTGTTTAGTTTTTTAAAAACAGTTAAAATAGGGAGAAATACCGTCACAATGACCCAGAGCCCAAAGTGACACCTTCACAATGATTGTTTTGTACAAACCTCCACATTATTACTAAAGCATTAATATTATTAACATTATTAAAAGGAAAAGCAGCAAATCTTCACATTTGTTCAGCGAGAAACATGAAATGTTTTTACATAAAACATTTATTAAACCATTAAAATAGTTGCAATTTAATTTTCTGTCAATTAACTAATGGTTTCAGATGTACTTGTACAAACTGTATGAAAATATATATTTCAGAAAGTCTTGTATGTTTTGTAAAAATCTTTTATTGTGAAAGAGCCACAGGAAACAATTTGTCATGAAATACAACTTATGAGTAAACCAGGCTTTTCTGTTCAGTGTTCGATGCTCAAGTCGGTGCTTACTCAGGCCGTGTGTTCAACAAATAATTTATGTTCATGTTTTTTTTATTTACAATCATGTTTACAGGTTTCTTTGATTCATAACTCATCTCACCAATATTTACAAAACAAATCAAAATTGCCCAAAGTGACTAGTAATTATTCAAACCACTTTAAACGACAAAAAAACATTTGCATCTATTCTATTTATTAATTTTTCCGGTATAACAATAACACACACTGTATTCTGTAAACACTATAGGAATGTAATAGGCCTCACTCTTAAATGAAGCTTCATGACAAAACTATTCAGCAATATGTTTTCTATCAGATATAATTTGTTTTGCTGATTTACTCAAAGTCAAACTTCAGCTTCATGTATTTGGTGTCTTTAAAGAAGGCGCTTTCTTCTGGAAGTGGAAATAAATGTCTGTGGATTTAACAAAGGTTTAAATTGATATTCTCCATATAATGTGTCATGATGCAGAGTTTAAGAGATGAACGCATCCCATGAATGTGTTGGCTATGTAACGGGATACATATAATAAAATGTCTTAATGACGTGTAAATCAATCACCAGTCAACAGACTCTATATGAAATGAGATGTAAAGTTAAACTACATGACAGAATATGTACATTTATAAAATCATGAAAAAAAAAAGAGAGTGATTAGTTTACTCTGACAGAAGTGATGATCAGAGGTGTAGAGTTTTTACCATCATGATTCCATTCTGGACTGAAGTATGGGAAG